>JANJGN010001591.1:2500-125761 GCA_026770705.1 Isurus oxyrinchus
GTGAGGAGCCGAGATACACACCCCCAGCACCCCCCCCTGTGGAGCTCAGATACACACCCCGCACCACCCACCGTGAGGAGCCCAGATACACATCTGCAGCACCCTCCATGTGGAGCCCAGATACACACCCGCAGCACCCACCGTGAGGAACCCAGATACTCACCCCGCAGCACCCACCGTGAGGAGCCCAGATACACACCCGCAGCACCCACCGTGAGGAGCCCAGATACACACCCGCAGCACCCACCGTGAGGAGCCCAGATACACAACAGTAGCTCACTCCTTGTGGAGCCCCGAAACACACATGCGGCACAAACCGTGAGGAGATCAGATACACAAGCATTGCACCCACCCTGTGGAGCTCTGATACACATCCGCAGCACCCACCATGTGGATCCCAGATACACACCCGCAGCACCCACCCTGTGGAGCTCTGATACACACCCGCAGGACCCACCCTGTGGAGCTCTGATACACATCCGCAGCACCCTCTATGTGGAGCCCAGATACACACCCGCAGCACCCACCGTGAGGAGCCCAGACACACACCTGCAGCACCCCACAATGAGTATCCCAGACACACACCCGCAGCTCCCACCCTGAGTATACCAGCTACACACCCGCAGCACCCTCCTTGTGGAGCCCAGAAACACACATGGGGCACCCACGTGAGGAGCACAGCTACACTCTACAACACCCACCGTGAGGTGCCCAGCTAAACACACCCCGCAGCACCCACCATGTGGATCCCAGATACACACCCGCAGCACTCACCATGTGGATCCCAGATACACACCCCACAGCACCCACTGTGTGGAGCCCAGATACACACCCGCAGCACCCACTGTGTGGAGCCCAGATACACACCTGCAGCACCACCGTGAGGACCCAGATACACATCCGCAGCACCCTCTGTGACGATCCCAGAGAAACACTCACGCCTCCACTGTTAGGAGCACAGCTACACAACCGCGGTTCCACCGTGAGGAACACAGATAGTTGCCCGCTGCACACACCGTGAGGAGCTCAGATACACACTCTCAGCACCCACCCTGAGATGCCCAGATACACACCCACAGCACCCACCTTGAGAAGCTGAGATACACACCCGCAGCACCCACCGTGAGGAGCCCAGATACACACCCACAGCACCCACCCTGAGGAGCCCAGATACACACCCGCAGCACCCACCGTGAGGAGCCCAGATACACACCCACAGCACCCACCGTGAGGAGCCCAGATACACACTCGCATCAGACACCTTGAGGAGCTCAGATACACACCCGCAGCACCCACCGTGAGGAGCCCAGATACACACCCGCAGCAGCCCACCCTGAGATGCCCAGATACACACCCACAGCATCCACCTTGAGGAGCTCAGATACACACCCGCAGCACCCACCGTGAGGAACCCAGATACACACCCACAGCACCCACCGTGAGGAGCCCAGATACACACCCACAGCACCCACCGTGAGGAGCCTAGATATACACCCGCAGCACCCACCCTGAGATGCCCAGATACACACCCACAGCACCCACCGTGAGGAGCCCAGATACACACCCGCAGCACCCACCGTGAGGAGCCCAGATACACACCCGCAGCACCCACCCTGAGGAGCCCAGATACACAGCCGCAGCACCCACCGTGAGGAGCCCAGATACACAAACACAGCACCCAACGTGAGGAGCCCAGATACACACCCACAGCACCCATCATGAAGAGGCTAGATATACACCCGCAGCAAACACCATGAAGCACCTGGCAATACATCTGTTGCACACACTGAGAGGAATCCATTTTCACACCTGCGGCACCCACACTGAGGAGCCCAGATACACACACGCAGCAACCACTCTGAGGAGTTCACGTACACACACCCACAGCACCCACCGTGAGGAGCCCAGATACACACCCGCAGCACCCACCCTGAGGACCCAGATACACATCCGCAGCACTCACCGTGACGATCCCAGAAAAACACTCACGCCTCCCCTGTTAGGAGCACAGCTACACAACCGCGGTTCCACCGTGAGGAGCACAGATAGGTGCCCGCTGCACCCACCGTGAGGAGCTCAGATACACACTCTCAGCACCCACCCTGAGATGCCCAGATACACACCCGCAGCACCCACCGTGAGGAGCCCAGATACACACCCGCAGCACCCACCCCTGAGGAGCCCAGATAAACACTTGCATCACCCACCTTGAGGAGCTCAGATACACACCCGCAGCACCCACCGTGAGGAGCCCAGATACACACCCACAGCACCCACCTTGAGGAGCTCAGATACACACCCGCAGCACCCAGCATGTGGAGCCCAGATACACACCCGCAGCACCCACCGTGAGGAGCCCAGATACACACCCGCAGCACCCACCGTGAGGAGCCCAGATACACACCCGCAGCACCCACCGTGAGGAGCCCAGATACACACACACAGCACCCACCGTGAGGAGCCTAGATATACACCCGCAGCACCCACCCTGAGATGCCCAGATACACACCCACAGCACCCACCGTGAGGAGCCCTGATACACACCCCGCAGCACCCACCGTGAGGAGCTCAGATACACACCCGCAGCACCCACCATGAGGAGCCCAGATACACAGCCGCAGCGCCCACCGTGAGGAGCCCAGATACACACCCGCAGCCCCCACCGTGAGGAGCCCAGATACACACCTGCAGCACCCAGCGTGAGTACCACAGATACACAACGGTAGCTCCCTCCTTGTGGAGCCCAGAGACACACATGCGGCACCCAGCGTGAGGAGCTCAGATACACAAGCATAGCACCCACCATGAGGAGCCCAGATACACACCCGCAGCACCCAGCATGTGGAGCCCAGATACACACCCGCAGCACCCACCGTGAGGAGTCCAGATACACATCTGCAGCACCCACCGTGAGGAGCCCAGATACACACACGCAGCACCCACCGTGTGGAGCCCAGATACACACCCGCAGCACCCACCGTGTGGAGCCCAGATACACACACGCACCACCCACCGTGTGGAGCCCAGATACACACCCGCACCACCCACCATGAGTATCCCAGATACACAACCGCAGCACCCACCATGAGTATCCCAGACACACACCCGCGGCTCCCACCATGAGTATACCAGCTACACACCCGCAGCACCCCTCCTTGTGGAGCCCAGAAACACACATGGGGCACCCATGTGAGGAGCACAGCTACACATCTACAACACCCACCGTGAGGAGCCCAGCTAAACACACCCGCAGCACTCACCATGTGGATCGGAGATACACATCCACTGCACCCACCATGAGGAGCCCAGATACACACCCGCAGCACCCACTGTGAGGAGCCCAGATACACACCCGCAACACCCATCCTGAGGAGCCCGGATACACACCCACAGCACCCACCATCTGGAGAGCAGATACACACCCGCAGCACCCACCGAGGGGAGACCAGATACACACCTGCAGCACCTACCGTGAGGAGCCCAGATACACATCTGCAGCACCCTCCATGTGGAGCCCAGATACACACCCGCAGCACCCACCGTGAGGAACCCAGATACTCACCCCGCAGCACCCACCGTGAGGAGCCCAGATACACACCCCGCAGCACCCACCGTGAGGAGCCCAGATACACACCCGCAGCACCCACCGTGAGGAGCCCAGATACACAACAGTAGCTCACTCCTTGTGGAGCCCCGAAACACACATGCGGCACAAACCGTGAGGAGATCAGATACACAAGCATTGCACCCACCCTGTGGAGCTCTGATACACATCCGCAGCACCCACCATGTGGATCCCAGATACACACCCGCAGCACCCACCCTGTGGAGCTCTGATACACACCCGCAGGACCCACCCTGTGGAGCTCTGATACACATCCGCAGCACCCTCTATGTGGAGCCCAGATACACACCCCGCAGCACCCACCGTGAGGAGCCCAGACACACACCTGCAGCACCCCACAATGAGTATCCCAGACACACACACCGCAGCTCCCACCCTGAGTATACCAGCTACACACCCGCAGCACCCTCCTTGTGGAGCCCAGAAACACACATGGGGCACCCACGTGAGGAGCACAGCTACACTCTACAACACCCACCGTGAGGTGCCCAGCTAAACACACCCGCAGCACCCACCATGTGGATCCCAGATACACACCCCGCAGCACTCACCATGTGGATCCCAGATACACACCCGCAGCACCCACTGTGTGGAGCCCAGATACACACCCGCAGCACCCACTGTGTGGAGCCCAGATACACACCCGCAGCACCACCGTGAGGACCCAGATACACATCCGCAGCACCCTCTGTGACGATCCCAGAGAAACACTCACGCCTCCACTGTTAGGAGCACAGCTACACAACCGCGGTTTCACCGTGAGGAACACAGATAGTTGCCCGCTGCACACACCGTGAGGAGCTCAGATACACACTCTCAGCACCCACCCTGAGATGCCCAGATACACACCCGCAGCACCCACCGTGAGGAGCCCAGATACACACTCGCATCAGACACCTTGAGGAGCTCAGATACACACCCCGCAGCACCCACCGTGAGGAGCCCAGATACACACCCGCAGCACCCACCCTGAGGAGCCCAGATACACACTCGCATCAGACACCTTGAGGAGCTCAGATACACACCCGCAGCACCCACCGTGAGGAGCCCAGATACACACTCGCAGCACCCACCCTGAGATGCCCAGATACACACCCACAGCATCCACCTTGAGGAGCTCAGATACACACCCGCAGCACCCACCGTGAGGAACCCAGATACACACCCGCAGCACCCACCTTGAGGAGATCAGATACACACCCGCAGCACCCACCGTGAGGAGCCCAGATACACACCCACAGCACCCACCGTGAGGAGCCTAGATATACACGCGCAGCACCCACCCTGAGATGCCCAGATACACACCCACAGCACCCACCGTGAGGAGACCAGATACACACCCGCAGCACCCACCGTGAGGAGCCCAGATACACACCCGCAGCACCCACCCTGAGGAGCCCAGATACACAGCCGCAGCACCCACCGTGAGGAGCCCAGATACACAAACACAGCACCCAACGTGAGGAGCCCAGATACACACCCACAGCACCCATCATGAAGAGGCTAGATATACACCCGCAGCAAACACCATGAAGCACCTGGCAATACATCTGTTGCACACACTGAGAGGAATCCATTTTCACACCTGCGGCACCCACACTGAAGAGCCCAGATACACACACGCAGCAACCACTCTGAGGAGTTCACATACACACCCACAGCACCCACCGTGAGGAGCCCAGATACACACCCGCAGCACCCACCCTGAGGACCCAGATACACATCCGCAGCACTCACCGTGACGATCCCAGAAAAACACTCACGCCTCCACTGTTAGGAGCACAGCTACACAACCGCGGTTCCACCGTGAGGAGCACAGATAGGTGCCCGCTGCACCCACCGTGAGGAGCTCAGATACACACTCTCAGCACCCACCCTGAGATGCCCAGATACACACCCGCAGCACCCACCGTGAGGAGCCCAGATACACACCCGCAGCACCCACCCTGAGGAGCCCAGATAAACACTTGCATCACCCACCTTGAGGAGCTCAGATACACACCCGCAGCACCCACCGTGAGGAGCCCAGATACACACCCACAGCACCCACCTTGAGGAGCTCAGATACACACCCGCAGCACCCAGCATGTGGAGCCCAGATACACACCCGCAGCACCCACCGTGAGGAGCCCAGATACACACCCGCAGCACCCACCGTGAGGAGCCCAGATACACACCCGCAGCACCCACCGTGAGGAGCCCAGATACACACACACAGCTCCCACCGTGAGGAGCCTAGATATACACCCGCAGCACCCACCCTGAGATGCCCAGATACACACCCACAGCACCCACCGTGAGGAGCCCTGATACACACCCGCAGCACCCACCGTGAGGAGATCAGATACACACCCGCAGCACCCACCATGAGGAGCCCAGATACACAGCCGCAGCGCCCACCGTGAGGAGCCCAGATACACACCCGCAGCCCCCACCGTGAGGAGCCCAGATACACACCCGCAGCACCCAGCCTGAGGAGCCCAGATACACACCCGCAGCACCCACCGTGAGGAGCCCAGATACACACCCGCAGCACCCACCGTGAGGAGACGAGATACACACCAGCAGCACCCAAAATGAGTATCCCAGTTACGCACCCGCAGCACCCCACCGTGAGGAGGCAAATCACTCACCCGCAGCACCCACCGTGAGGAGCCCAGATACACACCCGCTGCAACCCACCATGAGGAGCCCAGATACACACCCGCTGCACCAACCTTGAGGTGCTCAGATACACACCCTCAGCAACCACAATCTGGAGCCCAGATACAGACCCGCAGCACCCACCGTTTGGAGCTCAGATACACACCCGCAGCACCCACAAAGTGGAGCCTAGATACACACCCGCAACACCTATCATGAGGAGCCCAGATACACACCCGCAGCACCCACCGTGAGGGGCCCAGATACACACCCGCAGCTCCCACCGTGAGGAGACCAGATACGCACCCGCAGCACCCACCGTGAGGAGCCCAGATACACACCCGCAGCACCCACCGTGAGGAGACCAGATACACACCCGCAGCACTCACCGTGAGGAGACCAGATACACACCCGCAGCACCGTGTGGAGCACAGATACACACCCGCAGCATCCATCATGTGGAGCCCTGATACACACCCGCAGCTCCCACCGTGAGGAGGCCAGATACACACCCGCAGCACCCATCGTGTGGAGCACAGATACACACCCGCAGCACCCATCATGAGGAGCCCAGATACACACCCGCAGCATCCACTGAGAGGAGCCCAGATACACACACACAGCACCCACCGTGAGGAGCCCAGATACACACCCGCAAAACCCACCGTAATGAGCTCAGATACACATCCGCAGCACCCATCATGTGGAGCCCAGATACACACCCCGCAGCACCCCACCGTGAGGAGCCCAGATACACACCCACAGTACCCAGCCTGAGGAGCCCAGATACACACGCGCAGCATCCAAACTGAGGTGTTCAGGTACACACCCCGCAGAACCCACCGTGAGGAGCCCAGATACACACCCGCAGCACCCACCGTGAGGAGCCCAGATACACACCCGCAGCACCCACCGTGAGGAGCCCAGATACACAACAGTAGCTCACTCCTTGTGGAGCCCCGAAACACACATGCGGCACAAACCGTGAGGAGATCAGATACACAAGCATTGCACCCACCCTGTGGAGCTCTGATACACATCCGCAGCACCCCACCATGTGGATCCCAGATACACACCCGCAGCACCCACCCTGTGGAGCTCTGATACACACCCGCAGGACCCACCCTGTGGAGCTCTGATACACATCCGCAGCACCCTCTATGTGGAGCCCAGATACACACCCGCAGCACCCACCGTGAGGAGCCCAGACACACACCTGCAGCACCCACAATGAGTATCCCAGACACACACCCGCAGCTCCCACCCTGAGTATACCAGCTACACACCCCGCAGCACCCTCCTTGTGGAGCCCAGAAACACACATGGGGCACCCACGTGAGGAGCACAGCTACACTCTACAACACCCACCGTGAGGTGCCCAGCTAAACACACCCGCAGCACCCCACCATGTGGATCCCAGATACACACCCGCAGCACTCACCATGTGGATCCCAGATACACACCCGCAGCACCCACTGTGTGGAGCCCAGATACACACCCCGCAGCACCCACTGTGTGGAGCCCAGATACACACCCGCAGCACCACCGTGAGGACCCAGATACACATCCGCAGCACCCTCTGTGACGATCCCAGAGAAACACTCACGCCTCCACTGTTAGGAGCACAGCTACACAACCGCGGTTTCACCGTGAGGAACACAGATAGTTGCCCGCTGCACACACCGTGAGGAGCTCAGATACACACTCTCAGCACCCACCTGAGATGCCCAGATACACACCCACAGCACCCACCTTGAGAAGCTGAGATACACACCCGCAGCACCCACCGTGAGGAGCCCAGATACACACCCACAGCACCCACCCTGAGGAGCCCAGATACACACTCGCATCAGACACCTTGAGGAGCTCAGATACACACCCGCAGCACCCACCGTGAGGAGCCCAGATACACACTCGCAGCACCCACCCTGAGATGCCCAGATACACACCCACAGCATCCACCTTGAGGAGCTCAGATACACACCCCGCAGCACCCACCGTGAGGAACCCAGATACACACCCACAGCACCCACCGTGAGGAGCCCAGATACACACCCACAGCACCCACCGTGAGGAGCCTAGATATACACGCGCAGCACCCACCCCTGAGATGCCCAGATACACACCCACAGCACCCACCGTGAGGAGACCAGATACACACCCGCAGCACCCACCGTGAGGAGCCCAGATACACACCCGCAGCACCCACCCTGAGGAGCCCAGATACACAGCCGCAGCACCCCACCGTGAGGAGCCCAGATACACAAACACAGCACCCAACGTGAGGAGCCCAGATACACACCCACAGCACCCATCATGAAGAGGCTAGATATACACCCGCAGCAAACACCATGAAGCACCTGGCAATACATCTGTTGCACACACTGAGAGGAATCCATTTTCACACCTGCGGCACCCACACTGAAGAGCCCAGATACACACACGCAGCAACCACTCTGAGGAGTTCACATACACACCCACAGCACCCACCGTGAGGAGCCCAGATACACACCCGCAGCACCCACCCTGAGGACCCAGATACACATCCGCAGCACTCACCGTGACGATCCCAGAAAAAACACTCACGCCTCCACTGTTAGGAGCACAGCTACACAACCGCGGTTCCACCGTGAGGAGCACAGATAGGTGCCCGCTGCACCCACCGTGAGGAGCTCAGATACACACTCTCAGCACCCACCCTGAGATGCCCAGATACACACCCGCAGCACCCACCGTGAGGAGCCCAGATACACACCCGCAGCACCCACCCTGAGGAGCCCAGATAAACACTTGCATCACCCACCTTGAGGAGCTCAGATACACACCCGCAGCACCCACCGTGAGGAGCCCAGATACACACCCACAGCACCCACCTTGAGGAGCTCAGATACACACCCGCAGCACCCAGCATGTGGAGCCCAGATACACACCCCGCAGCACCCACCGTGAGGAGCCCAGATACACACCCCGCAGCACCCACCGTGAGGAGCCCAGATACACACCCCGCAGCACCCACCGTGAGGAGCCCAGATACACACACACAGCTCCCACCGTGAGGAGCCTAGATATACACCCGCAGCACCCACCCTGAGATGCCCAGATACACACCCACAGCACCCACCGTGAGGAGCCCTGATACACACTCCGCAGCACCCACCGTGAGGAGCTCAGATACACACCCGCAGCACCCACCATGAGGAGCCCCAGATACACAGCCGCAGCGCCCACCGTGAGGAGCCCAGATACACACCCGCAGCCCCCACCGTGAGGAGCCCAGATACACACCCGCAGCACCCAGCCTGAGGAGCCCAGATACACACCCGCAGCACACCACCGTGAGGAGCCCAGATACACACCCGCAGCACCCACCGTGAGGAGACGAGATACACACCAGCAGCACCCAAAATGAGTATCCCAGTTACGCACACCGCAGCACCCACCGTGAGGAGGCAAATCACTCACCCCGCAGCACCCACCGTGAGGAGCCCAGATACACACCCCGCTGCACCCACCATGAGGAGCCCAGATACACACCCGCTGCACCAACCTTGAGGTGCTCAGATACACACCCTCAGCAACCACAATCTGGAGCCCAGATACAGACCCGCAGCACCCACCGTTTGGAGCTCAGATACACACCCCGCAGCACCCACAAAGTGGAGCCTAGATACACACCCGCAACACCTATCATGAGGAGCCCAGATACACACCCGCAGCACCCACCGTGAGGGGCCCAGATACACACCCGCAGCTCCCCACCGTGAGGAGACCAGATACGCACCCGCAGCACCCACCGTGAGGAGCCCAGATACACACCCGCAGCACCCACCGTGAGGAGACCAGATACACACCCGCAGCACTCACCGTGAGGAGACCAGATACACACCCGCAGCACCGTGTGGAGCACAGATACACACCCGCAGCATCCATCATGTGGAGCCCTGATACACACCCGCAGCTCCCACCGTGAGGAGGCCAGATACACACCCGCAGCACCCATCGTGTGGAGCACAGATACACACCCGCAGCACCCATCATGAGGAGCCCAGATACACACCCGCAGCATCCACTGAGAGGAGCCCAGATACACACACACAGCACCCACCGTGAGGAGCCCAGATACACACCCGCAAAACCCACCGTAATGAGCTCAGATACACATCCGCAGCACCCATCATGTGGAGCCCAGATACACACCCGCAGCACCCACCGTGAGGAGCCCAGATACACACCCACAGTACCCAGCCTGAGGAGCCCAGATACACACGCGCAGCATCCAAACTGAGGTGTTCAGGTACACACCCGCAGAACCCACCGTGAGGAGCCCAGATACACACCCGCAGCACCCACCGTGAGGAGCCCAGATACACACCCGCAGCACCCACCGTGAGGAGCCCAGATACACAACAGTAGCTCACTCCTTGTGGAGCCCCGAAACACACATGCGGCACAAACCGTGAGGAGATCAGATACACAAGCATTGCACCCACCCTGTGGAGCTCTGATACACATCCGCAGCACCCACCATGTGGATCCCAGATACACACCCGCAGCACCCCACCCTGTGGAGCTCTGATACACACCCGCAGGACCCACCCTGTGGAGCTCTGATACACATCCGCAGCACCCTCTATGTGGAGCCCAGATACACACCCGCAGCACCCACCGTGAGGAGCCCAGACACACACCTGCAGCACCCACAATGAGTATCCCAGACACACACCCGCAGCTCCCACCCTGAGTATACCAGCTACACACCCGCAGCACCCTCCTTGTGGAGCCCAGAAACACACATGGGGCACCCACGTGAGGAGCACAGCTACACTCTACAACACCCACCGTGAGGTGCCCAGCTAAACACACCCGCAGCACCCACCATGTGGATCCCAGATACACACCCGCAGCACTCACCATGTGGATCCCAGATACACACCCGCAGCACCCACTGTGTGGAGCCCAGATACACACCCGCAGCACCCACTGTGTGGAGCCCAGATACACACCCGCAGCACCACCGTGAGGACCCAGATACACATCCGCAGCACCCTCTCTGTGACGATCCCAGAGAAACACTCACGCCTCCACTGTTAGGAGCACAGCTACACAACCGCGGTTTCACCGTGAGGAACACAGATAGTTGCCCCGCTGCACACACCGTGAGGAGCTCAGATACACACTCTCAGCACCCACCCTGAGATGCCCAGATACACACCCACAGCACCCACCTTGAGAAGCTGAGATACACACCCGCAGCACCCACCGTGAGGAGCCCAGATACACACCCGCAGCACCCACCGTGAGGAGCCCAGATACACACCCACAGCACCCACCCTGAGGAAGCCCAGATACACACTCGCATCAGACACCTTGAGGAGCTCAGATACACACCCGCAGCACCCACCGTGAGGAGCCCAGATACACACTCGCAGCACCCACCCTGAGATGCCCAGATACACACCCACAGCATCCACCTTGAGGAGCTCAGATACACACCCGCAGCACCCACCGTGAGGAACCCAGATACACACCCACAGCACCCACCTTGAGGAGATCAGATACACACCCGCAGCACCCACCGTGAGGAGCCCAGATACACACCCACAGCACCCACCGTGAGGAGCCTAGATATACACGCGCAGCACCCACCCTGAGATGCCCAGATACACACCCACAGCACCCACCGTGAGGAGACCAGATATACACCCCGCAGCACCCACCGTGAGGAGCCCAGATACACACCCGCAGCACCCACCCTGAGGAGCCCAGATACACAGCCGCAGCACCCACCGTGAGGAGCCCAGATACACAAACACAGCACCCAACGTGAGGAGCCCAGATACACACCCACAGCACCCATCATGAAGAGGCTAGATATACACCCGCAGCAAACACCATGAAGCACCTGGCAATACATCTGTTGCACCACACTGAGAGGAATCCATTTTCACACCTGCGGCACCCACACTGAAGAGCCCAGATACACACACGCAGCAACCACTCTGAGGAGTTCACATACACACCCACAGCACCCACCGTGAGGAGCCCAGATACACACCCGCAGCACCCACCCTGAGGACCCAGATACACATCCGCAGCACTCACCGTGACGATCCCAGAAAAACACTCACGCCTCCACTGTTAGGAGCACAGCTACACAACCGCGGTTCCACCGTGAGGAGCACAGATAGGTGCCCGCTGCACCCACCGTGAGGAGCTCAGATACACACTCTCAGCACCCACCCTGAGATGCCCAGATACACACCCGCAGCACCCACCGTGAGGAGCCCAGATACACACCCGCAGCACCCACCCTGAGGAGCCCAGATAAACACTTGCATCACCCACCTTGAGGAGCTCAGATACACACCCGCAGCACCCACCGTGAGGAGCCCAGATACACACCCACAGCACCCACCTTGAGGAGCTCAGATACACACCCGCAGCACCCAGCATGTGGAGCCCAGATACACACCCGCAGCACCCACCGTGAGGAGCCCAGATACACACCCGCAGCACCCACCGTGAGGAGCCCAGATACACACCCGCAAGCACCCACCGTGAGGAGCCCAGATACACACACACAGCTCCCACCGTGAGGAGCCTAGATATACACCCGCAGCACCCACCCTGAGATGCCCAGATACACACCCACAGCACCCACCGTGAGGAGCCCTGATACACACCCGCAGCACCCACCGTGAGGAGCTCAGATACACACCCGCAGCACCCACCATGAGGAGCCCAGATACACAGCCGCAGCGCCCACCGTGAGGAGCCCAGATACACACCCGCAGCCCCCCACCGTGAGGAGCCCAGATACACACCCGCAGCACCCAGCCTGAGGAGCCCAGATACACACCCGCAGCACCCCACCGTGAGGAGCCCAGATACACACCCGCAGCACCCACCGTGAGGAGACGAGATACACACCAGCAGCACCCAAAATGAGTATCCCAGTTACGCACCCCGCAGCACCCACCGTGAGGAGGCAAATCACTCACCCGCAGCACCCACCGTGAGGAGCCCAGATACACACCCGCTGCACCCACCATGAGGAGCCCAGATACACACCCGCTGCACCAACCTTGAGGTGCTCAGATACACACCCTCAGCAACCACAATCTGGAGCCCAGATACAGACCCGCAGCACCCACCGTTTGGAGCTCAGATACACACCCGCAGCACCCACAAAGTGGAGCCTAGATACACACCCGCAACACCTATCATGAGGAGCCCAGATACACACCCCGCAGCACCCACCGTGAGGGGCCCAGATACACACCCCGCAGCTCCCACCGTGAGGAGACCAGATACGCACCCCGCAGCACCCACCGTGAGGAGCCCAGATACACACCCGCAGCACCCACCGTGAGGAGACCAGATACACACCCGCAGCACTCACCGTGAGGAGACCAGATACACACCCGCAGCACCCGTGTGGAGCACAGATACACACCCCGCAGCATCCATCATGTGGAGCCCTGATACACACCCGCAGCACCCACCGTGAGGAGGCCAGATACACACCCGCAGCACCCATCGTGTGGAGCACAGATACACACCCGCAGCACCCATCATGAGGAGCCCAGATACACACCCGCAGCATCCACTGAGAGGAGCCCAGATACACACACACAGCACCCACCGTGAGGAGCCCAGATACACACCCGCAAAACCCACCGTAATGAGCTCAGATACACATCCGCAGCACCCATCATGTGGAGCCCAGATACACACCCGCAGCACCCACCGTGAGGAGCCCAGATACACACCCACAGTACCCAGCCTGAGGAGCCCAGATACACACGCGCAGCATCCAAACTGAGGTGTTCAGGTACACACCCGCAGAACCCACCGTGAGGAGCCAAGATACACACCTGCAGCAACCCAAAATGAGTATCCCAGTTACGCACCCGCAGCACACACCGTGAGGAGGCAAATCACTCACCCGCAGCACCCACCGTGAGGAGCCCAGATACGCACCCGCTGCACCCACCGTGAGGAGCCCAGACTATACACCCGCTGCAACCACCTTGAGTTGCCCAGATACACACCCGCAGCAACCACAATCTGGAGCCCAGATACAGACCCGGAGCACCCACCGTTTGGAGCTCAGATACACACTCGCAGCACCCACAAAGTGGAGCCTAGATACACACCCGCAGCACCTATCATGAGGAGCCCAGATACACACCCGCAGCACCCACGATGAGGAGCCCCAGATACACACCCGCATCACCTATCATGAGGAGCACAGATACACACCCGCAGCTCCCACCGTGAGGAGACCAGATACACACCCGCAGCACCCACCATGAGGAGCCCAGATACACACCGCAGCACCCACCGTGAGGAGACCAGATACACACCCACGTCACCTATCGTGTGGAGCACAGATACACACCCGCAGCACCCATCATGTGGAGCCCAGATACACACCCGCAGCATCCATCATGTGGAGCACAGATACACACCCGCAGCACCCATCCTGAGGAGCCCAGATACACACACGCAGCATCCACCGAGAGGAGCCCAGATACACACACGCAGCACCCACCGTGAGGAGCCCAGATACACACCCGCAGCACCTATCGTGTGGAGCACAGATACACACCCGCAGCACCCATCATGAGGAGCCCAGATACACACCCGCAGCATCCACCGAGAGGAGCCCAGATACAAACCCGCAGAACCCACCGAGAGGCGCCCAGATACACACCCGCAGCACCCACCGTGAGGAGCTCAGATACACAGCCGCAGCGCCCACCGTGAGGAGCCCAGATACACAGCCACGGCACCCTGAGGGGCCCAGATACACATCCGCAGCACCCTGAGGAGCCCAGATACACACCCGCAGCACCCAGCCTGAGGAGCCCAGATACACACCCGCAGCACCCACCGTGAGGAGCCCAGATACACACCCGCAGCACCCACCGTGAGGAGACGAGATACACACCAGCAGCACCCAAAATGAGTATCCCAGTTACGCACCCGCAGCACCCACCGTGAGGAGGCAAATCACTCACCTGCAGCACCCACCGTGAGGAGCCCAGATACACACCCGCTGCACCCACCATGAGGAGCCCAGATACACACCCGCTGCACCAACCTTGAGGTGCTCAGATACACACCCTCAGCAACCACAATCTGGAGCCCAGATACAGACCCGCAGCACCCACCGTTTGGAGCTCAGATACACACCCGCAGCACCCACAAAGTGGAGCCTAGATACCACCCGCAACACCTATCATGAGGAGCCCAGATACACACCCGCAGCACCCACGATGAGGAGCCCAGATACACACCCGCAGCTCCCACCGTGAGGAGACCAGATACGCACCCGCAGCACCCACCGTGAGGAGCCCAGATACACACCCGCAGCACCCACCGTGAGGAGACCAGATACACACCCGCAGCACTCACCGTGAGGAGACCAGATACACACCCGCAAGCACCGTGTGGAGCACAGATACACACCGCAGCATCCATCATGTGGAGCCCTGATACACACCCGCAGCTCCCACCGTGAGGAGGCCAGATACACACCCGCAGCACCCATCGTGTGGAGCACAGAACACACCCGCAGCACCCATCATGAGGAGCCAGATACACACCCGCAGCATCCCACTGAGAGGAGCCCAGATACACACACACAGCACCCACCATGAGGAGCCCAGATACACACCCGCAAAACCCACCGTAATGAGCTCAGATACACATCCGCAGCACCCATCATGTGGAGCCCAGATACACACCGCAGCACCCACCGTGAGGAGCCCAGATACACACCCACAGTACCCAGCCTGAGGAGCCCAGATACACACGTGCAGCATCCAAACTGAGGTGTTCAGGTAACACACCCGCAGAACCCACCGTGAGGAGCCAAGATACACACCTGCAGCACCCAAAATGAGTATCCCAGTTACGCACCCGCAGCACACACCGTGAGGAGGCAAATCAATCACCCGCAGCACCCACCGTGAGGAGCCCAGATACGCACCCGCTGCACCCACCGTGAGGAGCCCAGATATACACCCGCTGCACCCACCTTGAGTTGCCCAGATACACACCCCGCAGCAACCACAATCTGGAGCCCAGATACAGACCCGGAGCACCACCGTTTGGAGCTCAGATACACACTCGCAGCACCCACAAAGTGGAGCCTAGATACACACCCGCAGCACCTATCATGAGGAGCCCAGATACACACCCGCAGCACCCACGATGAGGAGCCCAGATACACACCCGCATCACCTATCATGAGGAGCACAGATACACACCCGCAGCTCCCACCGTGAGGAGACCAGATACACACCCGCAGCACCCACCATGAGGAGACCAGATACACACCCGCAGCACCCACCGTGAGGAGACCAGATACACACCCACGTCACCTATCGTGTGGAGCACAGATACAACAGATACACACCCGCAGCACCCATCATGTGGAGCCCAGATACACACCCGCAGCATCCATCATGTGGAGCACAGATACACACCCGCAGCACCCATCCTGAGGAGCCCAGATACACACACGCAGCATCCACCGAGAGGAGCCCAGATACACACACGCAGCACCCACCGTGAGGAGCCCAGATA
Source organism: Isurus oxyrinchus (assembly GCA_026770705.1). Classification (NCBI taxonomy): domain Eukaryota; kingdom Metazoa; phylum Chordata; class Chondrichthyes; order Lamniformes; family Lamnidae; genus Isurus; species Isurus oxyrinchus. Next base: position 19,368 of record JANJGN010001591.1, read on the forward strand.
CACACCCGCAGTACCTATCGTGTGGAGCACAGATACACACCCGCAGCACCCATCATGAGGAGCCCAGATACACACCCGCAGCATCCACCGAGAGGAGCCCAGATACAAACCCGCAGAACCCACCGAGAGGCGCCCAGATACACACCCGCAGCACCCACTGTGTAGAGCTCAGATACACACCCGCAGCACCCACCGTGTGGAGCCCATGTACACACTCAGTGTACGCACCGTGAGGAGTCCAGACACACACAGACAGCACTCATTGTCAGGAGTCCAGATGCAAACAGGCAGCAAACACCCTAAGGACCCCAGATACCCACCCGTGGCACCCACTGTGTGGAGCCCATATACACACCCAGAGTACCCACCATGAGGAGCCGAGACACACACAGTCAGCACTCACTGTGGGGAGCGCAGATACACACCCGCAGTACACACCATGAGGAGCCCAGATACACAGCCGCTGCACCCTACTTGAGGTGCCCAGATACACACCCGCATCAACCACAATCTGGAGCCCAGATACACACCCGGAGCACCCACCATTTGGAGCTCAGATACACACCCGCAGCACCCACAAAGTGCAGCCTAGATACACACCCGCAGCACCTATCATGAGGAGCCCAGATACACACCCTCAGCACCCACGATGAGGAGCCCAGATACACACCCGCATCAACTATCATGAGGAGCCCAGATACACACCCGCAGCTCCCACCGTGAGGAGACCAGATACACACCCGCAGCACCCACCGTGAGGAGACCAGATACACACCCGCAGCACCCATCGTGTGGAGCACAGATACACACCCGCAGCACCCATCATGAGGAGCCCAGATACACACCCGCAGCACCCATCATGAGGAGCCCAGATACACACACGCAGCACCCACCGTGAGGAGCCCAGGTACACACCCGCAGCACCCACCCTGAGGTGCACAGATAAACACCCGCAGCACCCTGCCTGAGGAGCCCAGATACACACGCGTAGCATCCACACTGAGGTGTTCAGGTACACACCCGCAGAACCCACCGTGAGGAGCCCAGATACACACTCGCAGCACCCACCGTGAGGAGCCAAGATACACACCCGCAGCACCCACCGTGAGGAGACGAGATACACACCAGCAGCACCCAAAATGAGTATCCCAGATACGCACCCGCAGCACCCACCGTGAGGAGGCAAATCACTCACCCGCAGCACCCACCGTGAGGAGCCCAGATACACACCCGCAGCACCCACCGTGAGGAGCCCAGATACACAGCCGCAGCACCCACCGTGAGGAGCCCAGATACACACCCGCTGCACCCACCGTGAGGAGCCCAGATACACACCCGCAGCACCCACTGTGAGGAGGCAAATCACTCACCCGCAGCACCCACCGTGAGGAGCTTGGATACACAAGTGCAGCACCCACCGTGAGGAGCCCAGATACACACCCGCTGCACCCACCGTTTGGAGCTCAGATACACACCCGCATCACCTACAAAGTGGAGCCCAGATACACACCCGCAGCACCCACGATGAGGAGCCCAGATACACACCCGCAGCACCCACTGTGAGGAGCCCAGATACACACCCGCAGCACCCACGGTGAGGAGCCCAGATACACACCCGCAGCACCCACCGTGAGGAGCCCAGATACACACCCGCATCACCTATCATGAGGAGCCCAGATACACACCCGCAGCTCCCACCGTGATGAGACCAGATACACAACCGCAGCACCCACCGTGAGGAGACCAGATACACACCCGCTGCACCCACCTTGATGAGCCCAGATACACACCCGCAGCACCCACCTTGAGGAGCCCAGATACACACCCGCTGCACCCACCATGAGGAGCCCAGATACACACCCGCTGCACCCACCTTGAGGAGCCCAGATACACACCCGCTGCACCCACCTTGAGGAGCCCAGATGCACACCCGCTGCACCCACCATGAGGAGCCCAGATGCACACCCGCTGCACCCACCATGAGGAGCCCAGATACACACCCGCTGCAACCACCTTGAGGAGCCCAGATACACACCCGCTGCACCCACCTTGAGGAGCCCAGATGCACACCCGCTGCACCCACCATGAGGAGCCCAGATGCACACCCGCTGCACCCACAATGAGGAGCTCAGATACACACCCGCAGCAACCACAATCTGGAGCCCAGATACACACCCGCAGCACCCACCGTTTGGAGCTCAGATACACACCCGCAGCACCCACAATGTGGAGCCTAGATACACACCTGCAGCACCTATCATGAGGAGCCCAGATACACACCCGCAGCACACACCGTGAGGAGCCCAGATACACACCCGCAGCACCCACCGTGAGGAGACCAGATACACACCCGCAGCACCGTGTGGAGCACAGATACACACCCGCAGCATCCATCATGTGGAGCCCTGATACACACCCGCAGCTCCCACCCTGAGGAGGCCAGATACACACCCGCAGCACCCACCGTGTGGAGCACAGATACACACCCGCAGCACCCACCGTGAGGAGGCCAGATACACACCCGCAGCACCCATCGTGTGGAGCACAGATACACACCCGCAGCACCCATCATGAGGAGCCCAGATACACACCCGCAGCATCCACTGAGAGGAGCCCAGATACACACACACAGCACCCACCGTGAGGAGCCTAGATACACACCCGCAAAACCCACCGTAATGAGCTCAGATACACATCCGCAGCACCCATCATGTGCAGCACAGATACACACCCGCAGCACCCATCATGTGGAGCACAGATACACACCCGCAGCACCCATCATGAGGAGCCCAGATACCCACGCGCAGCACCCACCGTGAGGTGACCAGATACACACACGCAGCATCCACCGAGAGGAGCCCAGATACAGACCCGCTGCACCCACCCTGAGGAGCCCAGATACACACCCGCAGCACCCAACCTGAGGAGCCCAGATACACACCCGCAGCACCCACCGTGAGGAGCACAGATACACACCTGCTGCAACCACCGTAAGGAGCCCAGATACACACCCGCAGCAACCACCTTGAAGAGCCCAGATACACACCCGCAGCAACACAATCTGGAGCCCAGATACACACCTGCAGCACCCACCGTTTGGAGCCTAGATACACACATGCAGCATCGACCGTGAGGAGCCCAGATACACACCCGCAGCACCCACCGTAAGGAGCCCAGATACACACCCGCAGCACCCACCGTGAGGAGCCCAGATTCACACCTGCTGCACCCACCTTGAGGAGCCGAGATACACACCCGCAGCACCCACCTTGAGGAGCCCAGATACACACCCGCTGCACCCACCATGAGGAGCCCAGATACACACCCGCTGCACCCAACTTGAGGAGCCCAGATACACACCCACTGCACCCACCATGAGGAGCCCAGATACACACGCGCAGCACCCACCGTGAGGAGCCCAGATTCACACCTGCTGCACCCACCTTGAGGAGCCCAGATACACACCCGCTGCACCCACCATGAGGAGCCCAGATACACACCCGCTGCACCCAACTTGAGGAGCCCAGACACACACCCGCTGCACCCACCATGAGGAGCCCAGATACACACCCGCTGCACCCACAATCTGGAGCCCAGATACACACCCGCAGCACCCACAATGTGGAGACTAGATACACACCCGCAGCACCTATCATGAGGAGCCCAGATACACACCCGCAGCACCTATCATGAGGAGCCCAGATACACACCCGCAGCATCCACGATGAGGAGCCCAGATACACACCCGCAGCTCCCACCGTGAGGAGCCCAGATACACACCCGCAGCTCCCACCGTGAGGAGCCCAGATACACACCCGCAGCACCCACCGTGAGGAGCCCAGATACACACCCGCAGCACCCACCGTGAGGAGCCAAGATACACACCCGCTGCACCCAACTTGAGGAGCCCAGATACACACCCGCTGCCCCCACAATCTGGAGCCCAGATACACACCCGCAGCAACCACAATGAGGAGCTCAGATAGACACCCGCAGCACCCACAATGTGGAGACTAGATACACACCCGCAGCACCTATCATGAGGAGCCCAGATACACACCCGCAGCACCTATCATGAGGAGCCCAGATACACACCCGCAGCATCCACGATGAGGAGCCCAGATACACACCTGCAGCTCCCACCGTGAGGAGACCAGATACACACCCGCAGCACCCACCGTGTGGAGCCCAGATACACACCCGCAGCACCCACCGTGAGGAGCCCAGATGCACACCCGCAGCACCCATCGTGAGGAGCCCAGATACACCCGCAACACCTATCATGAGGAGCCCAGATACACACCCGCAGCACCCACCGTAAGGAGCCCAGATACGCACCCGCAGCACCCACCTTGAGGAGCCCAGATACACACCCGCAGCACCCACCATGAGGAGCCCAGATACATACCCGCTGCACCCAACTTGAGGAGCCCAGATACACACCCGCTGCACCCACCATGAGGAGCCCAGATACACACCCGCAGCACCCACCGTGAGGAGCCCAGATTCACACCCGCTGCACCCAACTTGAGGAGCCCAGATACACACACGCTGCACCCCCCATGAGGAGCCCAGATACACACCCGCTGCAAACAACTTGAAGAGCCCAGATACACACCCGCTGCACCCACAATCTGGAGCCCAGATACACACCCGCAGCACCCACAATGTGGAGACTAGATACACACCCGCAGTACCTATTATGAGGAGCCCGGATACACACCCGCAGCACCTATCATGAGGAGCCCAGATACACACCCGCAGCATCCACGATGAGGAGCCCAGATACACACCCACAGCTCCCACCGTGAGGAGCCCAGATACACACCCGCAGCTCCCACCGTGAGGAGACCAGATACACACCCGCAGCACCCACCGTGAGGAGCCCAGATACACACCCGCAGCACCCACCGTGAGGAGCCCAGATACACACCCGCTGCACCCAACTTGAGGAGCCCAGATACACACCCGCTGCACCCACCATGAGGAGCCCAGATACACACCCGCTGCAACCAACTTGAAGAGCCCAGATACACACCCGTTGCACCCACAAACTGGAGCCCAGCTACACACCCGCAGCACCCACTGTTTGGAGCCTAGATATACACCCGCAGCACCTATCATGAGGAGCCCAGATAGACACCCGCTGCACCCACGATGAGGAGCCCAGATGCACACCCGCAGCATCCACCGTGAGACGCCCAGATACACACCCGCAGCACCCACCGTAAGGAGCCCAGATACACACCCGCAGCACCCACCGTGAGGAGCCCAGATTCACACCTGCTGCACCCACCTTGAGGAGCGCAGATACACACCCGCAGCACCCACCTTGAGGAGCCCAGATACACACCCGCTGCACCCACCATGAGGAGCCCAGATACACACCCGATGCACCCACCATGAGGAGCCCAGATACACACCCGATGCACCCACCATGAGGAGCCCAGATACACACCCGCAGCACCCACCGTGAGGAGCCCAGATTCACACCTGCCGCAACCACCGTGAGGAGCCCAGATTCACACCCGCTGCACCCACAATCTGGAGCCCAGATACACACCTGCAGCACCCACCGTTTGGAGCCTAGATACACACATGCAGCATCCACCGTGAGGAGCCCAGATACAAACCCGCAGCACCCACCGTAAGGAGCCCAGATACACACCCGCAGCACCCACCGTGAGGAGCCCAGATACACACCCGCAGCACCCAACTTGAGGAGCCCAGATACACACCCGCTGCACCCACCATGAGGAGCCCAGATACACACCCGCTGCACCCAACTTGAGGAGCCCAGATACACACCCGCTGCACCCACCATGAGGAGCCCAGATACACACCCGCTGCACCCACCATGAGGAGCCCAGATAAACACCCGCAGCACCCACCGTGAGGAGCCCAGATTCACACCTGCTGCACCCACCTTGAGGAGCCCAGATACACACCCGCAGCACCCACCTTGAGGAGCCCAGATACACACCCGCTGCACCCAACTTGAGGAGCCCAGATACACACCCGATGCACCCCCCATGAGAGCCCAGATACACACCCGCTGCAACCAACTTGAAGAGCCCAGATACACACCCGCTGCACCCACAATCTGGAGCCCAGATACACACCCGCAGCACCCACAATGTGGAGACTAGATACACACCCGCAGCACCTATCATGAGGAGCCCAGATACACACCCGCAGCACCTATCATGAGGAGCCCAGATACACACCCGCAGCATCCACGATGAGGAGCCCAGATACACACCCGCAGCTCCCACCGTGAGGAGACCAGATACACACCCGCAGCACCCACCGTGAGGAGCCCAGATACACACCCGCAGCACCCACCGTGAGCAGCCCAGATGCACACCCGCTGCACCCAACTTGAGGAGCCCAGATACACACCCGCTGCACCCACCATGAGGAGCCCAGATACACACCCTTTGCAACCAACTTGAAGAGCCCAGATACACACCCGCTGCACCCACAATCTGGAGCCCAGATACACACCCGCAGCGCCCACTGTTTGGAGACTAGATACACACCCGCAGCACCTATCATGAGGAGCCCAGATACACACCCGCAGCACCTATCATGAGGAGCCCAGATACACACCCGCAGCATCCACGATGAGGAGCCCAGATACACAGCCGCAGCACCCACCGTGAGGAGCCCAGATACACACCCGCAGAACCCACCGTGAGGAGCCCAGATGCACACCCGCAGCACCCATCGTGAGGAGCACAGATACACACCCGCAACGCCCATCATGAGGAGCCCAGATACATACCCGCAGCATCCATCATGTGGAGCCCAGATACACACCCGCAGCACCCATCATGAGGAGCCCAGATACACACCCGCAGCTCCCACCGTGAGGAGCCCAGATACACACTCGCAGAACCCACCGTGAGGAGCCAAGATACACACCCGCAGCACCCACCGTGAGGAGCCCAGATACACACCCGCAGCACCCACCGTGAGGAGCCCAGATTCACACCTGCTGCACCCACCTTGAGGAGCCCAGATACACACCCGCAGCACCCACCTTGAGGAGACCAGATACACACCCGCTGCACCCAACTTGAGGAGCCCAGATACACACCCACTGCAACCAACTTGAAGAGCCCAGATACACACCCGCTGCACCCACAATCTGGAGCCCAGATACACACCCGCAGCACCCACAATGTGGAGACTAGATACACACCCGCAGCACCTATCATGAGGAGCCCGGATACACACCCGCAGCACCTATCATGAGGAGCCCAGATACACACCCGCAGCATCCACGATGAGGAGCCCAGATACACACCCGCAGGTCCCACCGTGAGGAGACCAGATACACACCCGCAGCACCCACCGTGAAGAGCCCAGATACACACCCGCAGCACCCACCGTGAGGAGCCCAGATACACACCCGCTGCACCCAACTTGAGGAGCCCAGATACACACCCGCTGCAACCAACTTGAAGAGCCCAGATACACACCCGCTGCACCCACAATCTGGAGCCCAGATACACACCCGCAGCACCCACCGTTTGGAGCCTAGATACACACCCGCAGCACCTATCATGAGGAGCCCAGATACACACCCGCAGCACCCACCGTGAGGAACCCAGATACACACATTCAGCATCCACCGTGAGGAGCCCAGATACACACCCGCAGCACATACCGTAAGGAGCCCAGATACACACCCGCAGCACCCACCGTGAGGAGCCCAGATTCACACCTGCTGCACCCACCTTGAGGAGCGCAGTTACACACCCGCAGCACCCACCTTGAGGAGCGCAGATACACACCCGCAGCACCCACCGTGAGGAGCCCAGATTCACACCTGCTGCACCCACCTTGAGGAGCCCAGATACACACCCGCAGCACCCACCGTGAGGAGCCCAGATACACACCTGCCGCAACCACCGTGAGGAGCCCAGATTCACACCCTCTGCAACCACCTTGAAGAGCCCAGATACACACCCGCAGCAACCACAATCTGCAGCCCAGATAGACACCTGCAGCACCCACCGTTTGGAGCCTAGATACACACCCGCAGCACCTATCATGAGGAGCCCAGATACACAGCCGCTGCACCCACGATGAGGTGCCCAGATACACACCCGCAGCACCCACCGTGAGGAGCCCAGATACACACATGCAGCATCCACCGTGAGGAGCCCAGATACACACCCGCAGCACCCACCGTAAGGAGCCCAGATACACACCCGCAGCACCCACCGTGAGGAGCCCAGATTCACACCTGCTGCATCCACCTTGAGGAGCCCAGATACACACCCGCAGCACCCACCTTGAGGAGCCCAGATACACACCCGCTGCACCCAACTTGAGGAGCCCAGATACACACCCGCTGCACCCAACTTGAGGAGCCCAGATACACACCCGCTGCACCAACCATGAGGAGCCCAGATACACACCCGCAGCATCCACCGTGAGGAGCCCAGATTCACACCTGCTGCACCCACCTTGAGGAGCCCAGATACACACCCGCAGCACCCACCGTGAGGAGCCCAGATTCACACCTGCTGCACCCACCATGAGGAGCACAGATACACACCCGCTGCACCCAACTTTAGGAGCCCAGATACACACCCGCTGCACCCCCCATGAGGATCCCAGATACACACCCGCTGCACCCACAATCTGGAGCCCAGATACACACCCGCAGCACCCACAATGTGGAGACTAGATACACACCCGCAGCACCTATCATGAGGAGCCCAGATACACACCCGCAGCACCCACGATGAGGAGCCCAGATACACACCCGCAGCACCTATCATGAGGAGCCCAGATACACACCCGCAGCATCCACGATGAGGAGCCCAGATACACACCCGCAGCTCCCACCGTGAGGAGCCCAGATACACACCCGCAGCACCCACCGTGAGGAGCCCAGATACACACCCGCAGCACCCACCGTGAGGAGCCCAGATACACACCCGCAGCACCCACCGTGAGGAGCCCAGATACACACCCGCTGCACCCAACTTGAGGAGCCCAGATACACACCCGCTGCACCCACCATGAGGAGCCCAGATACAAACCCGCTGCAACCAACTTGAAGAGCCCAGATACACACCCGCTGCACCCACAATCTGGAGCCCAGATACACACCCGCAGCACCCACAATGTGGAGACTAGATACACACCCGCAGCACCTATCATGAGGAGCCCAGATACACACCCGCAGCACCGATCATGAGGAGCCCAGATACACACCCGCAGCATCCACGATGAGGAGCCCAGATACACACCCGCAGCTCCCACCATGAGGAGCCCAGATACACACCCGCAGCTCCCACCGTGAGGAGACCAGATACACACACGCAGCACCCACCGTGAGGAGCCCAGATGCACACCCGCAGCACCCATCGTGAGGAGCCCAGATACACACCCGCAACACCCATCATGAGGAGCCCAGATACATACCCGCAGCAACCACCGTGAGGAGTCCAGATACACACCCGCAGCATCCATCATGTGGAGCCCAGATACACACCCGCAGCACCCACCGTGAGGAGCCCAGATTCACACCTGCTGCACCCACCGTGAGGAGCCCAGATACACACCCGCTGCACCCACCGTGAGGAGACGAGATACACACCAGCAGCACCCACCGTGAGGAGACGAGATACACACCAGCAGCACCCAAAATGAGTATCCCAGATACACACCCGCAGCACCCACCGTGAGGAGCCCAGATACACACCTGCAGCACCCACCATGAGGTGCTCAGATACACACCCGCAGCACCCACCGTTTGGAGCTCAGATACACACCCGCAGCACCCACAAAGTGGAGCCTAGATACACACCCGCAGCACCTATCATGAGGAGCCCAGATACACACCCGAAGCACCCACGATGAGGAGCCCAGATACACACCTGCATCACCTATCATGAGGAGCCCAGATACACACCCACAGCACCCACCGTGAGGAGACCAGATAAGCACCCGCAGCACCCACCGTGAGGAGACCAGATACGCACCCGCAGCACCCACCGTGAGGAGACCAGATACACACCCGCAGCACTCACCGTGAGGAGACCAGATACACACCCGCAGCACCGTGTGGAGCACAGATACACACCCGCAGCATCCATCATGTGGAGCCCTGATACACACCCGCAGCTCCCACCGTGAGGAGGCCAGATACACACCCGCAGCACCCATCGTGTGGAGCACAGATACACACCCGCAGCACCCATCATGAGGAGCCCAGATACACACCCGCAGCATCCACTGAGAGGAGCCCAGATACACACACACAGCACCCAACGTGAGGAGCCCAGATACACACCCGCAAAACCCACCGTAATGAGCTCAGATACACATCCGCAGCACCCATCATGCGGAGCCCAGATACACACCCGCAGCACCCACCGTGAGGAGCCCAGATACACACCCACAGTACCCAGCCTGAGGAGCCCAGATACACACGCGCAGCATCCACACTGAGGTGTTCAGGTACACACCCGCAGAACCCACCGTGAGGAGCCAAGATACACACCCGCAGCACCCAAAATGAGTATCCCAGTTACGCACCCGCAGCACACACCGTGAGGAGGCAAATCACTCACCCGCAGCACCCACCGTGAGGAGCCCAGATACGCACCCGCTGCACCCATCATGTGGAGCCCAGATACACACCCGCAGCACCTATCGTGTGGAGCACAGATACACACCCGCAGCACCCATCATGTGGAGCCCAGATACACACCCGCAGCATCCATCATGAGGAGCACAGATACACACCCGCAGCACCCATCCTGAGGAGCCCAGATACACACACGCAGCATCCACCGAGAGGAGCCCAGATACACACACGCAGCACCCACCGTGAGGAGCCCAGATACACACCCGCAGCACCTATCGTGTGGAGCACAGATACACACCCGCAGCACCCATCATGAGGGGGCCCACATACACACCCGCAGCATCCACCGAGAGGCGCCCAGATGCACACCCGCAGCACCCACCGTGTAGAGCTCAGATACACACCCGCAGCACCCACCGTGTGGAGCCCATGTACACACTCAGTGTACGCACCGTGAGGAGTCCAGACACACACAGACAGCACTCATTGTCAGGAGTCCAGATGCAAACAGGCAGCAAACACCCTAAGGACCCCAGATACACACCCGTGGCACCCACTGTGTGGAGCCCATATACACACCCAGAGTACCCACCATGAGGAGCCGAGACACACACAGTCAGCACTCACTGTGAGGAGCGCAGATACACACCCGCAGTACACACCATGAGGAGCCCAGATACACAGCCGCTGCACCCTACTTGAGGTGCCCAGATACACACCCGCATCAACCACAATCTGGAGCCCAGATACACACCCGGAGCACCCACCGTTTGGAGCTCAGATACACACCCGCAGCACCCACAAAGTGCAGCCTAGATACACACCCGCAGCACCTATCATGAGGAGCCCAGATACACACCCGCAGCACCCACGATGAGGAGCCCAGATACACACCCGCATCAACTATCATGAGGAGCCCAGATACACACCCGCAGCTCCCACCGTGAGGAGACCAGATAAACACCCGCAGCACCCACCGTGAGGAGACCAGATACACACCCGCAGCACCCATCGTGTGGAGCACAGATACACACCCGCAGCACCCATCATGAGGAGCCCAGATACTCACCCGCAGCACCCATCATGAGGAGCCCAGATACACACACGCAGCACCCACCGTGAGGAGCCCAGGTACACACCCGCAGCACCCACCCTGAGGTGCACAGATAAACACCCGCAGCACCCTGCCTGAGGAGCCCAGATACACACGCGTAGCATCCACACTGAGGTGTTCAGGTACACACCCGCAGCACCCACCGTGAGGAGCCCAGATACACACTCGCAGCACCCACCGTGAGGAGCCAAGATACACACCTGCAGCACCCACCGTGAGGAGCCAAGATACACACCCGCAGCACCCACCGTGAGGAGACCAGATACACACCAGCAGCACCCAAAATGAGTATCCCAGATACGCACCCGCAGCACCCACCGTGAGGAGGCAAATCACTCACCCGCAGCACCCACCGTGAGGAGCCCAGATACACACCCGCAGCACCCACCGTGAGGAGCCCAGATACACACCCGCAGCACCCACCATGAGGAGCCCAGATACACACCCGCTGCACCCACCGTGAGGAGCCCAGATACACACCCGCAGCACCCACTGTGAGGAGGCAAATCACTCACCCGCTGCACCCACCGTTTGGAGCTCAGATACACACCCGCAGCACCCACAAAGTGGAGCCCAGATACACACCCGCAGCACCCACGATGAGGAGCCCAGATACACACCCGCAGCACCCACCGTGAGGAGCCCAGATACACACCCGCATCACCTATCATGAGGAGCCCAGATACACACCCGCAGCTCCCACCGTGATGAGACCAGATACACAACCACAGCACCCACCGTGAGGAGACCAGATACACACCCGCAGCACCCACCGTGAGGAGAACAGATACACACCTGCCGCACCGTGTGGAGCCCAGATACACACCCGCAGGACCCATCATGAGGAGCCCAGATACACACCCGCAGCATCCATCATGTGGAGCCCTGATACACACCCGCAGCACCCATCATGAGGAGCCCAGATACACACACGCAGCATCCACCGAGAGGAGCCCAGGTACACACACGCAGCACCCACCGTGAGGAGCCCAGACACACACCCGCAGCACCCATCGTGTGGAGCACAGATACACACACGCAGCACCTATCATGAGGAGCCCAGATACACACCCGCAGCATTCACCGAGAGGAGCCCAGATACACACACACAGCACCACCGTGAGGAGCCCAGATACACCCCCACAGAACACATCATGTGGAGCCGAGATACACACCCGCAGCACCCACCGTGAGGAGCCCTGATACACACCTGCAGCACCCACCGTTTGGAGCCTAGATACACACCCGCAGCACCTATCATGAGGACCCCAGATACACAGCCGCTGCACCCACGATGAGGAGCCCAGATACACACCCGCAGCAACCACCGTGAGGAGCCCAGATACACACATGCAGCATCCACCGTGAGGAGCCCAGATACACACCCGCAGCACCCACCGTAAGGAGCCCAGATACACACCCGCAGCACCTATCGTGTGGAGCACAGATACACACCCGCAGCACCCATCATGAGGAGCCCAGATACACACCCGCAGCATCCACCGAGAAGAGCACAGATACACACCCGCTGCACCCACCATGAGGAGCCCAGATACACACCCGCTGCACCCACCGTGAGGAGCCCAGATTCACACCTGCTGCACCCACCTTGAGGAGCCCAGATACACACCCGCAGCACCCACCTTGAGGAGCCCAGATACACACCCGCTGCACCCAACTTGAGGAGCCCAGATACACACCCGCTGCACCCCCCATGAGGAGCCCAGATACACACCCGCTGCAACCAACTTGAAGAGCCCAGATACACACCCGCTGCACCCACAATCTGGAGCCCAGATACACACCCGCAGAACCCACCGTGAGGAGCCCAGATACACACCCGCAGCACCCACCGTGAGGAGCCCAGATACACACCCGCAGCACCCACCGTGAGGAGCCCAGATACACACCCGCAGCACCCACCGTGAGGAGACGAGATACACACCAGCAGCACCCAAAATGAGTATCCCAGTTACGCACCCGCAGCACCCACCGTGAGGAGGCAAATCACTCACCCGCAGCACCCACCGTGAGGAGCCCAGATACACACCCGCAGCACCCACCATGAGGAGCCCAGATACACACCCGCTGCACCAACCTTGAGGTGCTCAGATACACACCCGCAGCAACCACAATCTGGAGCCCAGATACAGACCCGCAGCACCCACCGTTTGGAGCTCAGATACACACCCGCAGCACCCACAAAGTGGAGCCTAGATACACACCCGCAGCACCTATCATGAGGAGCCCAGATACACACCCGCAGCACCCACGATGAGGAGCCCAGATACACACCCGCATCACATATCATGAGGAGCCCAGATACACACCCGCAGCTCCCACCGTGAGGAGACCAGATACGCACCCGCAGCACCCACCGTGAGGAGACCAGATACACACCCGCAGCACTCACCGTGAGGAGACCAGATACACACCCGCAGCACCGTGTGGAGCACAGATACACACCCGCAGCATCCATCATGTGGAGCCCTGATACACACCCGCAGCTCCCACCGTGAGGAGGCCAGATACACACCCGCAGCACCCATCGTGTGGAGCACAGATACACACCCGCAGCACCCATCATGAGGAGCCCAGATACACACCCGCAGCATCCACTGAGAGGAGCCCAGATACACACACACAGCACCCACCGTGAGGAGCCCAGATACACACCCGCAAAACCCACCGTAATGAGCTCAGATACACATCCGCAGCACCCATCATGCGGAGCCCAGATACACACCCGCAGCACCCACCGTGAGGAGCCCAGATACACACCCACAGTACCCAGCCTGAGGAGCCCAGATACACACGCGCAGCATCCAAACTGAGGTGTTCAGGTACACACCCGCAGAACCCACCGTGAGGAGCCAAGATACACACCTGCAGCACCCAAAATGAGTATCCCAGTTACGCACCCGCAGCACACACCGTGAGGAGGCAAATCACTCACCCGCAGCACCCACCGTGAGGAGCCCAGATACGCACCCGCTGCACCCACCGTGAGGAGCCCAGATATACACCTGCTGCACCCACCTTGAGTTGCCCAGATACACACCCGCAGCAACCACAATCTGGAGCCCAGATACAGACCCGGAGCACCCACCGTTTGGAGCTCAGATACACACTCGCAGCACCCACAAAGTGGAGCCTAGATACACACCCGCAGCACCTATCATGAGGAGCCCAGATACACACCCGCAGCACCCACGATGAGGAGTCCAGATACACACCCGCATCACCTATCATGAGGAGCACAGATACACACCCGCAGCTCCCACCGTGAGGAGACCAGATACACACCCGCAGCACCCACCATGAGGAGACCAGATACACACCCGCAGCACCCACCGTGAGGAGACCAGATACACACCCACGTCACCTATCGTGTGGAGCACAGATACACACCCGCAGCACCCATCATGTGGAGCCCAGATACACACCCGCAGCATCCATCATGTGGAGCACAGATACACACCCGCAGCACCCATCCTGAGGAGCCCAGATACACACACGCAGCATCCACCGAGAGGAGCCCAGATACACACACGCAGCACCCACCGTGAGGAGCCCAGATACACACCCGCAGCACCTATCGTGTGGAGCACAGATACACACCCGCAGCACCCATCATGAGGAGCCCAGATACACACCCGCAGCATCCACCGAGAGGAGCCCAGATACAAACCCGCAGAACCCACCGAGAGGCGCCCAGATACACACCCGCAGCACCCACCGTGTAGAGCTCAGATACACACCCGCAGCACCCACCGTGTGGAGCCCATGTACACACTCAGTGTACGCACCGTGAGGAGTCCAGACACACACAGACAGCACTCATTGTCAGGAGTCCAGATGCAAACAGGCAGCAAACACCCTAAGGACCCCAGATACCCACCCGTGGCACCCACTGTGTGGAGCCCATATACACACCCAGAGTACCCACCATGAGGAGCCGAGACACACACAGTCAGCACTCACTGTGAGGAGCGCAGATACACACCCGCAGTACACACCATGAGGAGCCCAGATACACAGCCGCTGCACCCTACTTGAGGTGCCCAGATACACACCCGCATCAACCACAATCTGGAGCCCAGATACACACCCGGAGCACCCACCGTTTGGAGCTCAGATACACACCCGCAGCACCCACCGTGAGGAGCTCAGATACACACCCGCAGCACCCACCCTGAGGAGCCCAGATACACACCCGCAGCACCCAGCATGTGGAGCCCAGATACACACCCACAGCAGCCAGGGTGAGGAGCTCAGATAAACAAGCGAATCACCCACAATGAGTAACCCAGATACACACCCGCAGCACCCACAATGAGGAGCCCAGATACACAAGCATAGCACCAATTATGTGGAGCCCAGTATCACACATGCAGCACCAACCCTGACATTCACAGATACACCACCGCAGCACCCATCGAGAGAATCCCAGATGCACACCTGCAGCCACAACGCGCAGACACCAGATACACACCCACAGCCCCTACCGTGTGGATCCCATATTCACACCCACACTATCCACCGTAAGGTGCCCGGATTCACAGTTCCACTGTGAGGAGCCCAGATACACACCCGCGTCACCCAACGTGAGGAGCCCAGATACACACCCGCAGCACCCACCGTGAGTAGCCCAGATACACACCCGCAGCACCCACCGTGAGGAGCCCAGATACAAACCTGCAGCGCCCATCATGTGGATCCCAGATACGCACCTGCAGCACCTTTCATGAGGAGCCCAGATACACACCTGCAGCATCCACCGTGTGGAGCCCAGATACACACCCGCAGCACCGACTGTGAGGAGCCCAGATACACAAGCATGGCACCAATTGTGTGGAGCCCAGTATCACACACGCAGCACCAACCCTGAGGTGCACAGATACACCACCGCAGCACCCATCGTGAGGATCCCAGATGCACACCTGCAGCACACAACGCGCAGACACCAGATACACACCCACAGCCCCTACCGTGTGGATCCCATATTCACACCCACACTATCCACCGTAAGGTGCCCAGATACACAACCACAGTTCCACCGTGAGGAGCCCAGATACACACCCGCAGCATCCACTGTGAGGAGCCCAGATACACACCCGCATCACCTGCATTGCGGAGCCCAAATACACACTCGCAGCTCGCACCGTGAATAACCCAGAGACAAACCCGCAGCACCCACCGTGAGGAGCTTGGATACGAAAGTGCAGCACCCATCATGAGGAGCCCATATACACACACGCAGCACCCACCCTGAGGAGCCCAGATACACACGCGCAGCACCCACGGTGAGGAGTTCGGATACGCAGGTGCAGCACCCACAGTGAGGAACCCAGATACACACACGGTGCACGTTGTGAGGAGTCTAGATACACACCCGTGGCACCCAAATTGTGGAGCCAAGATACACACCCTCATCACCCACAATGAGGACCCCAAATACACACTCGCAACACCCACCATGAATAAGCCAGAGACAAACCTGCAGCACCCACCGTGAGGAGCCCAGATACGCATCCGCAGCACCCATGATGAGGAGCCCAGATACACACCCGCAGCACCCACTGTGAGGAGCCAAGATACACACCCACAGCACCCACCCTGAGGAGCCCAGATACACACCCACAGCACCCACCCTGAGGAGCCCAGATACACACCCACAGCACCCATCGTGAGGAGCCCAGATACAAAAACGCAGCACCCACCATGAGGAGCCAGATACACACCCGCAGCACCCACTGTGAGTTGGCCAGATACACACCCACAGCACCTACCGTGAGGAGACAGGCTACGCAACTGCAACACCCATCTTGAGGATCCCTGATGCTCACCCACGGTACACACATTGAGGATCCCAGATTCACACCCGTGGTGCTTACCGTAAGGTGCACAGATACACACCCGCAGCCCCCAACGTGTGGAGTCCAAATACACACCCGTAGCACCCACCGTGAGGAGCCCAGATACACACCCGCAGCACCCACCGTGAGGAGCCCAGATACACACACTCAGTACCCACCCTGAGGAGCTCAAATACACACCCGCAGCACCCACCGTGAGCGGCCCAGATACACAAGCGTAGCACCAATTGTGTGGAGCCCAGTATCACACATGCAGTAACAACCCTGAGGTGCACAGATACACCACCGCAGCACCCATCGTGAGAATCCCAGATGCACACCTGCAGCACACAACGCGCAGACACCAGATACACACCTGCAGCCCCTACCGTGTGGATCCCATATCCACCGTAAGGTGCCCAGAAACACAACCACAGTTCCACCGTGAGGAGCCCAGATACACACCAGCAGCACCCACCGTGAGGATCTCAGATACACACCCGCAGCACCCACCGTGAGGATCTCAGATACACACCCGCAGCACCCACCATGTGGAGCACAGATACACACCCGCAGCACCCACCGTGAGGATCTCAGATACACACCCGCAGCACCCACAATGAGGAGACACGATACACACCCGCAGCACCCACCGTGAGGATCTCAGATACACACCCGCAGCACCCACCATGTGGAGCACAGATACAAACCCACACAACCCACCATGAGGAGCCGAGCTACACGCCCGCAGCACACACCCAGAGGAGCCCAGATACACACCCGAGGCACCCACCGTGAGGAGCCCAGATACACACCTGCATCACCCACCGTGAGGAGCCCAGATACACGCCCGCAGCACACACCCAGAGGAGCCCAGATACACACCCGCAGCACCCACCGTGAGGAGCCCAGATACACACCCGCAGCACCCACCGTGAGGAGACGAGATACACACCAGCAGCACCCAAAATGAGTATCCCAGTTACGCACCCGCAGCACCCACCGTGAGGAGGCAAATCACTCACCCGCAGCACCCACCGTGAGGAGCCCAGATACACACCCGCAGCACCCACCATGAGGAGCCCAGATACACACCCGCTGCACCAACCTTGAGGTGCTCAGATACACACCCGCAGCAACCACAATCTGGAGCCCAGATACAGACCCGCAGCACCCACCGTTTGGAGCTCAGATACACACCCGCAGCACCCACAAAGTGGAGCCTAGATACACACCCGCAGCACCTATCATGAGGAGCCCAGATACACACCCGCAGCACCCACGATGAGGAGCCCAGATACACACCCGCATCACATATCATGAGGAGCCCAGATACACACCCGCAGCTCCCACCGTGAGGAGACCAGATACGCACCCGCAGCACCCACCGTGAGGAGACCAGATACACACCCGCAGCACTCACCGTGAGGAGACCAGATACACACCCGCAGCACCGTGTGGAGCACAGATACACACCCGCAGCATCCATCATGTGGAGCCCTGATACACACCCGCAGCTCCCACCGTGAGGAGGCCAGATACACACCCGCAGCACCCATCGTGTGGAGCACAGATACACACCCGCAGCACCCATCATGAGGAGCCCAGATACACACCCGCAGCATCCACTGAGAGGAGCCCAGATACACACACACAGCACCCACCGTGAGGAGCCCAGATACACACCCGCAAAACCCACCGTAATGAGCTCAGATACACATCCGCAGCACCCATCATGCGGAGCCCAGATACACACCCGCAGCACCCACCGTGAGGAGCCCAGATACACACCCACAGTACCCAGCCTGAGGAGCCCAGATACACACGCGCAGCATCCAAACTGAGGTGTTCAGGTACACACCCGCAGAACCCACCGTGAGGAGCCAAGATACACACCTGCAGCACCCAAAATGAGTATCCCAGTTACGCACCCGCAGCACACACCGTGAGGAGGCAAATCACTCACCCGCAGCACCCACCGTGAGGAGCCCAGATACGCACCCGCTGCACCCACCGTGAGGAGCCCAGATATACACCTGCTGCACCCACCTTGAGTTGCCCAGATACACACCCGCAGCAACCACAATCTGGAGCCCAGATACAGACCCGGAGCACCCACCGTTTGGAGCTCAGATACACACTCGCAGCACCCACAAAGTGGAGCCTAGATACACACCCGCAGCACCTATCATGAGGAGCCCAGATACACACCCGCAGCACCCACGATGAGGAGTCCAGATACACACCCGCATCACCTATCATGAGGAGCACAGATACACACCCGCAGCTCCCACCGTGAGGAGACCAGATACACACCCGCAGCACCCACCATGAGGAGACCAGATACACACCCGCAGCACCCACCGTGAGGAGACCAGATACACACCCACGTCACCTATCGTGTGGAGCACAGATACACACCCGCAGCACCCATCATGTGGAGCCCAGATACACACCCGCAGCATCCATCATGTGGAGCACAGATACACACCCGCAGCACCCATCCTGAGGAGCCCAGATACACACACGCAGCATCCACCGAGAGGAGCCCAGATACACACACGCAGCACCCACCGTGAGGAGCCCAGATACACACCCGCAGCACCTATCGTGTGGAGCACAGATACACACCCGCAGCACCCATCATGAGGAGCCCAGATACACACCCGCAGCATCCACCGAGAGGAGCCCAGATACAAACCCGCAGAACCCACCGAGAGGCGCCCAGATACACACCCGCAGCACCCACCGTGTAGAGCTCAGATACACACCCGCAGCACCCACCGTGTGGAGCCCATGTACACACTCAGTGTACGCACCGTGAGGAGTCCAGACACACACAGACAGCACTCATTGTCAGGAGTCCAGATGCAAACAGGCAGCAAACACCCTAAGGACCCCAGATACCCACCCGTGGCACCCACTGTGTGGAGCCCATATACACACCCAGAGTACCCACCATGAGGAGCCGAGACACACACAGTCAGCACTCACTGTGAGGAGCGCAGATACACACCCGCAGTACACACCATGAGGAGCCCAGATACACAGCCGCTGCACCCTACTTGAGGTGCCCAGATACACACCCGCATCAACCACAATCTGGAGCCCAGATACACACCCGGAGCACCCACCGTTTGGAGCTCAGATACACACCCGCAGCACCCACCGTGAGGAGCTCAGATACACACCCGCAGCACCCACCCTGAGGAGCCCAGATACACACCCGCAGCACCCAGCATGTGGAGCCCAGATACACACCCACAGCAGCCAGGGTGAGGAGCTCAGATAAACAAGCGAATCACCCACAATGAGTAACCCAGATACACACCCGCAGCACCCACAATGAGGAGCCCAGATACACAAGCATAGCGCCAATTATGTGGAGCCCAGTATCACACATGCAGCACCAACCCTGACATTCACAGATACACCACCGCAGCACCCATCGAGAGAATCCCAGATGCACACCTGCAGCCACAACGCGCAGACACCAGATACACACCCACAGCCCCTACCGTGTGGATCCCATATTCACACCCACACTATCCACCGTAAGGTGCCCGGATTCACAGTTCCACTGTGAGGAGCCCAGATACACACCCGCGTCACCCAACGTGAGGAGCCCAGATACACACCCGCAGCACCCACCGTGAGTAGCCCAGATACACACCCGCAGCACCCACCGTGAGGAGCCCAGATACAAACCTGCAGCGCCCATCATGTGGATCCCAGATACGCACCTGCAGCACCTTTCATGAGGAGCCCAGATACACACCTGCAGCATCCACCGTGTGGAGCCCAGATACACACCCGCAGCACCGACTGTGAGGAGCCCAGATACACAAGCATGGCACCAATTGTGTGGAGCCCAGTATCACACACGCAGCACCAACCCTGAGGTGCACAGATACACCACCGCAGCACCCATCGT
Organism: Isurus oxyrinchus; assembly: GCA_026770705.1. Taxonomy (NCBI): domain Eukaryota; kingdom Metazoa; phylum Chordata; class Chondrichthyes; order Lamniformes; family Lamnidae; genus Isurus; species Isurus oxyrinchus. The sequence goes on from JANJGN010001591.1 coordinate 40,889, forward strand.
GAGGATCCCAGATGCACACCTGTAGCACACAACGCGCAGACACCAGATACACACCCACAGCCCCTACCGTGTGGATCCCATATTCACACCCACACTATCCACCGTAAGGTGCCCAGATACACAACCACAGTTCCACCGTGAGGAGCCCAGATACACACCCGCAGCATCCACTGTGAGGAGCCCAGATACACACCCGCATCACCTGCATTGCGGAGCCCAAATACACACTCGCAGCTCGCACCGTGAATAACCCAGAGACAAACCCGCAGCACCCACCGTGAGGAGCTTGGATACGAAAGTGCAGCACCCATCATGAGGAGCCCATATACACACACGCAGCACCCACCCTGAGGAGCCCAGATACACACGCGCAGCACCCACGGTGAGGAGTTCGGATACGCAGGTGCAGCACCCACAGTGAGGAACCCAGATACACACACGGTGCACGTTGTGAGGAGTCTAGATACACACCCGTGGCACCCAAATTGTGGAGCCAAGATACACACCCTCATCACCCACAATGAGGACCCCAAATACACACTCGCAACACCCACCATGAATAAGCCAGAGACAAACCTGCAGCACCCACCGTGAGGAGCCCAGATACGCATCCGCAGCACCCATGATGAGGAGCCCAGATACACACCCGCAGCACCCACTGTGAGGAGCCAAGATACACACCCACAGCACCCACCCTGAGGAGCCCAGATACACACCCACAGCACCCACCCTGAGGAGCCCAGATACACACCCACAGCACCCATCGTGAGGAGCCCAGATACAAAAACGCAGCACCCACCATGAGGAGCCAGATACACACCCGCAGCACCCACTGTGAGTTGGCCAGATACACACCCACAGCACCTACCGTGAGGAGACAGGCTACACAACTGCAACACCCATCTTGAGGATCCCTGATGCTCACCCACGGTACACACATTGAGGATCCCAGATTCACACCCGTGGTGCTTACCGTAAGGTGCACAGATACACACCCGCAGCCCCCAACGTGTGGAGTCCAAATACACACCCGTAGCACCCACCGTGAGGAGCCCAGATACACACCCGCAGCACCCACCGTGAGGAGCCCAGATACACACACTCAGTACCCACCCTGAGGAGCTCAAATACACACCCGCAGCACCCACCGTGAGCGGCCCAGATACACAAGCGTAGCACCAATTGTGTGGAGCCCAGTATCACACATGCAGTAACAACCCTGAGGTGCACAGATACACCACCGCAGCACCCATCGTGAGAATCCCAGATGCACACCTGCAGCACACAACGCGCAGACACCAGATACACACCTGCAGCCCCTACCGTGTGGATCCCATATCCACCGTAAGGTGCCCAGAAACACAACCACAGTTCCACCGTGAGGAGCCCAGATACACACCAGCAGCACCCACCGTGAGGATCTCAGATACACACCCGCAGCACCCACCGTGAGGATCTCAGATACACACCCGCAGCACCCACCATGTGGAGCACAGATACACACCCGCAGCACCCACCGTGAGGATCTCAGATACACACCCGCAGCACCCACAATGAGGAGACACGATACACACCCGCAGCACCCACCGTGAGGATCTCAGATACACACCCGCAGCACCCACCATGTGGAGCACAGATACAAACCCACACAACCCACCATGAGGAGCCGAGCTACACGCCCGCAGCACACACCCAGAGGAGCCCAGATACACACCCGAGGCACCCACCGTGAGGAGCCCAGATACACACCTGCATCACCCACCGTGAGGAGCCCAGATACACGCCCGCAGCACACACCCAGAGGAGCCCAGATACACACCCGAGGCACCCACCGTGAGGAGCCCAGATACACACCTGCATCACCCACCGTGAGGAGCCCAGATACACACCCGCAGCACCCACCGTGAGGAGCCCAGATAAACAAGCGTAGCACCAATTGTGTGGAGCCCAGTATCACACACGCAGCACCAACCCTGAGGTGCACAGATACACCACCGCAGCACCGAGCGAGAGAATCCCAGATACACACCTGCAGCACACAACGCGCAGACATCAGATACACACCTGCAGCCCCTACCGTGTGGGTCCCATATTCACACCCACACTATCCACCGTAAGGTGCCCAGATACACAACCACAGTTCCACTGTGAGGAGCCCAGATACACACCCTTGGCACCCACAGAGTGGAGCCCAGATACACACCCGCATCACCCACCGTGAGGAGCTCAGCTAAACACACCCACAGCACCAAAACTGAGGAGCCCAGATACACAACCGCAGCACACACCGTGAGGAGTCCAGATACAGACCCTCAGCACTCTCCATGTGGAGCCCAGATAAACACCCTCAGCACCCACCCTGAGGAGCCCAGATACACACCCTCTGCACCCACCGTGAGGAGCCCAGATACACACCCTCAGCACCCACCGTGAGGAGCCCAGATACATACCCTCTGCACCCACCGCGAAGAGCCCAGATACACACCCGCAGCACCCACCGTGAGGAGCTCAGATACACACCCGTGGTACTCACATTGTGCATCCCAGAGACACACTCACGTCTCCACCGTTAGGAGCACAGCTACACAACCGCAGCACCCAACTTGAGGAGCCCAGATACACAACCGCAGCACCCAAATGAGGAGCCCAGATACACAAGCGTAGCACCAATTGTGTGGAGCCCAGTATCACACACGCATCACCAACCCTGAGGTGCACAGATACACCACCGCAGCACCCATCGTGAGGATCCCAGATGCACACCTGCAGCACACAACGCGCAGACACCAGATACACACCCGCAGCCCCTACCGTGTGGATCCCATATTCACACCCACACTATCCACCGTAAGGTGCCCAGATACACAACCACAGTTCCACTGTGAGGAGCCCAGATACCCATCCGTGGCACCCACAGTGTGCAGCCCAGATACACATCCGCAGAACCCACCGTGAGTGGCCCAGATACACACCCTCAGCACCCACCGTGAGGAGCCCAGATTCACACCCGCAGCACCCACCGTGAGGAGCCCAGATACACACCCGCAGCACCCACCGTGAGGAGCCCAGATACACACCCGCAGCACCCACCGTGAGGAGCCCAGATACACACCCACAGCACCCACCATGAGGAGCTCAGATATACTCCAGAGCACCAAATGTGAGTAGCCCACATACACACCCTCAGCACCCACAGTGAATAAGCCAGAGACAAACCAGCAGCACACACCGTCAGGAGCCAAGATACACACTTGAGGCACCAACCATGAGGAGCCTCGCTACACACGCGCAGCAAACACTGTGTGGAGGCCAGATACATGCGGCAGTACATACCATGAAGAGCCCAGCTAAACCCACCCGCAGCAGCCAACCTGAGGAGCTCAGATACACACCCGCAACACCCACCGTTTGGAGCTCAGATACACACGTGCAGCACCCACCATGAGGAGCCCAGATACACACCCGCAGCACCCACCATGAGGAGCCCAGATACACACCCGCAGCACCCACCCTGAGGTGTTCAGATACACACCCGCAGCACCCACCATGAGGAGCCCAGATACACACCCGCAGCACCCAAATGAGGAGCCCAGATACACAAGCGTAGCACCAATTGTGTGGAGCCCAGTATCACACACGCATCACCAAACCTGAGGTGCACAGATACACCACCGCAGCACCCATCGTGAGGATCCCAGATGCACACCTGCAGCACACAACGCGCAGACACCAGATACACACCTGCAGCCCCTACCGTGTGGATCCCATATTCACACCCACACTATCCACCGTAAGGTGCCCAGATACACAACCACAGTTCCACTGTGAGGAGCCCAGATACACACCCGTGGCACCCACAGTGTGGAGCCCAGATACACATCCGCAGCACCCACCGTGAGGAGCCCAGATACACACCCTCAGCACCCACCGTGAGGAGCCCAGATACACACCCTCAGCACCCACCGTGAGGAGCCCAGATACACACCCGCAGCACCCACCGTGAGGAGCCCAGATACACACCCGCAGCACCCACCGTGAGGAGCCCAGATACACACCCGCAGCACCCACCGTGAGGAGCCCAGATACACACCCGCAGCACCCACCGTGAGGAGCCCAGATACACACCCGCAGCACCCACTGTGAGGAGCCCAGATACACACCCGCAGCACCCACCGTGAGGAGCCCAGATACACACCCGCAGCACCCACCGTGAGGAGCCCAGATACACACCCACAGCACCCACCATGAGGAGCTCAGATATACTCCAGAGCACCAAATGTGAGTAGCCCACATACACACCCTCAGCACCCACCGTGAATAAGCCAGAGACAAACCTGCAGCACACACCGTCAGGAGCCAAGATACACACTTGAGGCACCAACCATGAGGAGGCTAGCTACACACGCGCAGCAAACACTGTGTGGAGGCCAGATACACCCGGCAGTACCTACCATGAAGAGCCCAGCTAAACCCACCCGCAGCAGCCAACCTGAGGAGCTCAGATACACACCCGCAACACCCACCGTTTGGAGCTCAGATACACATGTGCAGCAACCACCATGAGGAACCCAGATATACACCCGCAGCCCCCAACGTGAGGAGCCCAGATACCCACCCACAGCACCAACAGCGAGGTGCCCAGATACACATCCGCAGCCCCCACCGTGAGGAGTCCCAATACACATCCACAGCACCCACCGTGAGGAGCCCAGATACACTCCCGCAGCACCCACCGTGAGGAGTCCAAATACACACCCGCAGCACCCACCCTGAGGAGCCCAGATACACACCCGCAGCACCCACCCTGAGGAGCCCAGATACACACACGTGGCACCCACAGTGTGGAGCCCAGATACACACACGCATCACCCACCGTGAGGAGCCCAGATACACACACGCAGCACCCACCGTGAGGAGGCAAATTACTCACCCTCAGCACCCAACGTGCAGAGCCCAGATACACACCCGCAGCACCCACCGTGAGGAGCCCAGATACACACTCGCAGCACCCACCGTGAGGTGCACACATACACACCCGCAGCATCCACCCTGAGGTGCACAGATACACCACCGCAGCACCCATCGTGAGGATCCCAGATACACACCTGCAGCACACAACGCGCTGACACCAGATACACACCCACAGCCCCTACCGTGTGGATCCTATATTCACACCCACACTATCCACCGAAAGGTGCCCAGATACACAACCACAGTTCCACTGTGAGGAGCCCAGATACACACCCGTGGCACACACAGTGAGTAACCCAGATACACACACGCAGCACCCACCGTGAGGAGCCCAGATACACACTCACAGCACCAACCGTGAGGTGCCCAGATACACACTCGCAGCACCCACTGTGAGGAGCCCAGATATACACCCAGAGCACCAAATGTGAGTAGCCCAAATACACAACCGCTGGACCCACCGTGAGGAGCCCAGATACACAAGCTTAGCACCAATTTTGTGGAGCCCAGTATCACACACGCAGCACCAACCATGAGGTGCACAGATAAACCACCGCAGCACCCATCGTGAGGATCCCAGATACACACCTGCAGCACACAACGCGCAGACACCAGATACACACCCACAGCCCCTACCGTGTGGATCCCATATTCACACCCACAATATCCACCGTAAGGTGCCCAGATACACAACCACAGTTCCACTGTGAGGAGCCCAGATACATACCCGTGGCACCCACAGTGAGGAGCCCAGATACACACACGCAGTACCCACCGTGAGGAGCCCAGATACACACCCGCAGCACCCACCGTGAGGAGCTCAGATACACACCCACAGCTCCCACCGTGAGGAGCCCAGATACATACCCGCAGCATCCACTGTGAGGAGCCCAGATACACACACGCAGCACCCACCGTGAGGAGCCCAGATCCAGACCAGCAGCACCCACCATGTGGAGCCCAGATACACACCCACAACACCCACCGTTTGGAGCTCAGATACACACGTGCAGCACCAACCATGAGGAGCCTAGCTACACACGCGCAGCAAACACTGTGTGGAGGCCAGATACACCCGGCAGTACCTACCATGAAGAGCCCAGCTAAACCCACCCGCAGCAGCCAACCTGAGGAGCTCAGATACACACCCGCAACACCCACCGTTTGGAGCTCAGATACACACGTGCAGCACCCACCATGAGGAGCCCAGATACACACCCGCAGCCCCCAATGTGAGGAGCCCAGATACCCACCCACAGCACCAACAGTGAGGAGCCCAGATACACATCCGCAGCCCCCAAAGTGAGGAGTCCCAATACACATCCACAGCACCCAAATGAGGAGCCCAGATACACAAGCGTAGCACCAATTTTGTGGAGCCCAGTATCACACATGCAGCACCAACCCTGAGGTGCACAGATACACCACCGCAGCACCCATCGTGAGAATCCCAGATGCACACCTGCAGCACACAACGCGCAGACACCAGATACACACCTGCAGCCCCTACCGTGTGGATCCCATATCCACCGTAAGGTGCCCAGAAACACAACCACAGTTCCACCGTGAGGAGCCCAGATACACACCAGCAGCACCCACCGTGAGGATCTCAGATACACACCCGCAGCACCCACCGTGAGGAGCCCAGATACACACCCGCAGCACCCACAATGAGGAGACACGATACACACCCGCAGCACGCACCGTGAGGATCTCAGATACACACCCGCAGCACCCACCATGTGGAGCACAGATACAAACCCACACAACCCACCATGAGGAGCCGAGCTACACGCCCGCAGCACACACCCAGAGGAGCCCAGATACACACCCGAGGCACCCACCGTGAGGAGCCCAGATACACACCTGCATCACCCACCGTGAGGAGCCCAGATACACACCCGAGGCACCCACCGTGAGGAGCCCAGATAAACAAGCGTAGCACCAATTGTGTGGAGCCCAGTATCACACACGCAGCACCAACCCTGAGGTGCAAAGATACACCACCGCAGCACCGAGCGAGAGAATCCCAGATACACACCTGCAGCACACAACGCGCAGACATCAGATACACACCTGCAGCCCCTACCGTGTGGATCCCATATTCACACCCACACTATCCACCGGAAGGTGCCCAGATACACAACCACAGTTCCACTGTGAGGAGCCCAGATACACACCCTTGGCACCCACAGAGTGGAGCCCAGATACACACCCGCATCACCCACCGTGAGGAGCTCAGCTAAACACACCCACAGCACCAAAACTGAGGAGCACAGATACACAACTGCAGCACACACCGTGAGGAGTCCAGATACAGACCCGCAGCACTCTCCATGTGGAGCCCAGATAAACACCCTCAGCACCCACCCTGAGGAGCCCAGATAAACACCCTCTGCACCCACCGTGAGGAGCCCAGATACACATCCTCAGCACCCACCGTGAGGAGCCCAGATACATACCCTCTGCACCCACCGCGAGGAGCCCAGATACACACCCGCAGCACCCACCGTGAGGAGCTCAGATACACACCCGTGGTACTCACATTGTGCATCCCAGAGACACACTCACGTCTCCACCGTTAGGAGCACAGCTACACAACCGCAGCACCCAACTTGAGGAGCCCAGATACACACCCGCAGCACCCAAATGAGGAGCCCAGATACACAAGCGTAGCACTAATTGTGTGGAGCCCAGTATCACACACGCATCACCAACCCTGAGGTGCACAGATACACCACCGCAGCACCCATCGTGAGGATCCCAGATGCACACCTGCAGCACACAACGCGCAGACACCAGATACACACCCGCAGCCCCTACCGTGTGGATCCCATATTCACACCCACACTATCCACCGTAAGGTGCCCAGATACACAACCACAGTTCCACTGTGAGGAGCCCAGATACACACCCGTGGCACCCACAGTGTGCAGCCCAGATACACATCCGCAGAACCCACCGTGAGTGGCCCAGATACACACCCTCAGCACCCACCGTGAGGAGCCCAGATTCACACCCGCAGCACCCACCGTGAGGAGCCCAGATACACACCCGCAGCACCCACCGTGAGGAGCCCAGATACACACCCGCAGCACCCACCGTGAGAAGCCCAGATACACACCCACAGCACCCACCATGAGGAGCTCAGATAAACTCCAGAGCACCAAATGTGAGTAGCCCACATACACACCCTCAGCACCCACAGTGAATAAGCCAGAGACAAACCAGCAGCACACACCGTCAGGAGCCAAGATACACACTTGAGGCACCAACCATGAGGAGCCTCGCTACACACGCGCAGCAAACACTGTGTGGAGGCCAGATACATGCGGCAGTACATACCATGAAGAGCCCAGCTAAACCCACCCGCAGCAGCCAACCTGAGGAGCTCAGATACACACCCGCAACACCCACCGTTTGGAGCTCAGATACACACGTGCAGCACCCACCATGAGGAGCCCAGATACACACCCGCAGCACCCACCATGAGGAGCCCAGATACACACCCGCAGCACCCACCCTGAGGTGTTCAGATACACACCCGCAGCACCCACCATGAGGAGCCCAGATACACACCCGCAGCACCCAAATGAGGAGCCCAGATACACAAGCGTAGCACCAATTGTGTGGAGCCCAGTATCACACACGCATCACCAAACCTGAGGTGCACAGATACACCACCGCAGCACCCATCGTGAGGATTCCAGATGCACACCTGCAGCACACAATGCGCAGACACCAGATACACACCTGCAGCCCCTACCGTGTGGATCCCATATTCACACCCACACTATCCACCGTAAGGTGCCCAGATACACAACCACAGTTCCACTGTGAGGAGCCCAGATACACACCCGTGGCACCCACAGTGTGGAGCCCAGATACACATCCGCAGCACCCACCGTGAGGAGCCCAGATACACACCCTCAGCACCCACCGTGAGGAGCCCAGATACACACCCTCAGCACCCACCGTGAGGAACCCAGATACACACCCGCAGCACCCACCGTGAGGAGCCCAGATTCACACCCGCAGCACCCACCGTGAGGAGCCCAGATACACACCCGCAGCACCCACCGTGAGGAGCCCAGATACACACCCGCAGCACCCACCGTGAGGAGCCCTGATACACACCCGCAGCACCCACCGTGAGGAGCCCAGATACACACCCGCAGCACCCACCGTGAGGAGCCCAGATACACACCCGCAGCACCCACCGTGAGGAGCCCAGATACACACCCGCAGCACCCACCGTGAGGAGCCCAGATACACACCCACAGCACCCACCATGAGGAGCTCAGATATACTCCAGAGCACCAAATGTGAGTAGCCCACATACACACCCTCAGCACCCACCGTGAATAAGCCAGAGACAAACCTGCAGCACACACCGTCAGGAGCCAAGATACACACTTGAGGCACCAACCATGAGGAGGCTAGCTACACACGCGCAGCAAACACTGTGTGGAGGCCAGATACACCCGGCAGTACCTACCATGAAGAGCCCAGCTAAACCCACCCGCAGCAGCCAACCTGAGGAGCTCAGATACACACCCGCAACACCCACCGTTTGGAGCTCAGATACACATGTGCAGCAACCACCATGAGGAACCCAGATATACACCCGCAGCCCCCAACGTGAGGAGCCCAGATACCCACCCACAGCACCAACAGTGAGGTGCCCAGATACACATCCGCAGCCCCCAAAGTGAGGAGTCCCAATACACATCCACAGCACCCACCGTGGGGAGAACAGATACACTCCCGCAGCACCCACCGTGAGGAGTCCAAATACACACCCGCAGCACCCACCGTGAGGAGCCCAGATACACACCTGCAGCACCCACCCTGAGGAGCCCAGATACACACCCGCAGCACCCACCCTGAGGAGCCCAGATACACACACGTGGCACCCAAAGTGTGGAGCCCAGATACACACCCGCATCACCCACCGTGAGGAGCCCAGATACACACACGCAGCACCCACCGTGAGGAGGCAAATTACTCACCCTCAGCACCCACCGTGCAGAGCCCAGATACACACCCGCAGCACCCACCGTGCGGAGCACAGATACACACCCGCAGCACCCACCGTGAGGAGCCCAGATACACACTCGCAGCACCCACCGTGAGGTGCACACATACACACCCGCAGCATCCACCCTGAGGTGCACAGATACACCACCGCAGCACCCATCGTGAGGATCCCAGATACACACCTGCAGCACACAACGCGCTGACACCAGATACACACCCACAGCCCCTACCGTGTGGATCCTATATTCACACCCACACTATCCACCGAAAGGTGCCCAGATACACAACCACAGTTCCACTGTGAGGAGCCCAGATACACACCCGTGGCACACACAGTGAGTAACCCAGATACACACACGCAGCACCCACCGTGAGGAGCTCAGATACACACACGCAGCACCCACCATGAGGAGCCAAGATACACACACGCAGCACCCACCGTGAGGAGCCCAGATATACACCCAGAGCACCAAATGTGAGTAGCCCAAATACACAACCGCAGGACCCACCGTGAGGAGCTCAGATACACAAGCTTAGCACCAATTGTGTGGAGCCCAGTATTACACACGCAGCACCAACCCTGAGGTGGACAGATACACCACCGCAGCACCCATCGTGAGGATCCCAGATACACACCTGCAGCACACAACGCGCAGACACCAGATACACACCCACAGCCCCTAACGTGTGGATCCCATATTCACAGCCACACTATCCACCGTAAGGTGCCCAGATACACAACCACAGTTCCACTGTGAGGAGCCCAGATACATACCCGTGGCACCCACCGTGAGGATCCCATATACACACACGCAGTACCCACCATGAAGAGCCCAGATACACACCCACAGCACCAACAGTGAGGTGCCCAGATACACATCCGCAGCCCCCACCGTGAGGAGCCCAGATACACACCCTCAGCACCCACCGTGAGGAGCCCAGATACACACCCTCAGCACCCACCGTGAGGAGCCCAGATACACACCCGCAGCCCCCCCAGAGGAGCCCAGATACACACCTGCAGCACCCACCGTGAGGAGCTCAGATACACACCCGTGGTACTCACATTGTGCATCCCAGAGACACACTCACATCTCCACCGTTAGGTGCACAGCTACACAACCGCAGCACCCAACTTGAGGAGCCCAGATACACAACCGCAGCACCCACATTGAGGAGCCCAGATACACACGCGAAGTACCCACCCTGAGGTGTTCAGATACACACCCGCAGCACCCACCGTGAGGAGCCCAGATACACACCCGCTGCACCCACCGTGAGGAGCCCAGATACACACCCACAGCACCCACCGTGAGGAGCCCAGATACACACCCGCAGCACCCACCGTGAGGAGCCCAGATACACACCCGCAGCACCCACCATGAGGAGCTCAGATATACTCCAGAGCACCAAATGTGAGTAGCCCACATACACACCCTCAGCACCCACCGTGAATAAGCCAGAGACAAACCTGCAGCACACACCGTCAGGAGCCAAGATACACAATTGAGGCACCAACCATGAGGAGCCTAGCTACACACGCGCAGCAAACACTGTGTGGAGGCCAGATACACCCGGCAGTACCTACCATGAAGCGCCCAGCTAAACCCACCCGCAGCAGCCAACCTGAGGAGCTCAGATACACACCCGCAACACCCACCGTTTGGAGCTCAGATACACACGTGCAGCAACCACCATGAGGAACCCAGATATACACCCGCAGCCCCCAACGTGAGGAGCCCAGATACCCACCCACAGCACCAACAGTGAGGTGCCCAGATACACATCCGCAGACCCCACCGTGAGGAGTCCCAATACACATCCACAGCACCCACCGTGAGGAGCCCAGATACACTCCCGCAGCACCCACCGTGAGGAGCCCAGATACACACCCGCAGCACCCACCGTGAGGAGCCCAGATACACACCTGCAGCACCCACCGTGAGGAGCCCAGATACACACACGTGGCACCCACAGTGTGGAGCCCAGATAGACACCCGCAGCACCCACCGTGAGGAGGCAAATTACTCACCCTCAGCACCCACCGTGCAGAGCCCAGATACACACCCACAGCACCCACCGTGCGGGGCACAGATACACCCCCGCAGCACCCACCGTGAGGAGCCCAGATACACACTCGCAGCACCCACCGTGAGGTGCACAGATACACCACCGCAGCACCCATCGTGAGGATCCCAGATACACACCTGCAGCACACAACGCGCTGACACCAGATACACACCCACAGCCCCTACCGTGTGGATCCTATATTCACACCCACACTATCCACCGAAAGGTGCCCAGATACACAACCACAGTTCCACTGTGAGGAGCCCAGATACACACCCGTGGCACACACAGTGAGTAACCCAGATACACACACGCAGCACCCACCGTGAGGAGCTCAGATACACACACGCAGCACCCACCATGAGGAGCCAAGATACACACTCACAGCACCCACCGTGAGGTGCCCAGATACACACTCGCAGCACCCACCGTGAGGAGCCCAGATATACACCCAGAGCACCAAATGTGAGTAGCCCAAATACACAACCGCAGGACCCACCGTGAGGAGCCCAGATACATAAGCTTAGCACCAATTGTGTGGAGCCCAGTATCACACACGCAGCACCAACCATGAGGTGGACAGATACACCGCCGCAGCACCCATCGTGAGGATCCCAGATACACACCTGCAGCACACAACGCGCAGACACCAGATACACACCCACAGCCCCTACCGTGTGGATCCCATATTCATACCCACAATATCCACCGTAAGGTGCCCAGATACACAACCACAGTTCCACTGTGAGGAGCCCAGATACATACCCGTGGCACCCACAGTGAGGAGCCCAGATACACACACGCAGTACCCACCGTGAGGAGCCCAGATACACACCCGCAGCACCCACCATGAGGAGCTCAGATACACACCCAGAGCTCCCACCGTGAGGAGCCCAGATACATACCCGCAGCATCCACTGTGAGGAGCCCAGATACACACACGCAGTACCCACCATGAGGAGCCCAGATACACACATGCAGCACCCACCGTGAGGAGCCCAGATACACACATGCAGCACCCACCATGTGGAGCCCAGATACACACCCACAACACCCACCATGAAGAGCCCAGCTAAACCCACCTGCAGCAGCCAACCTGAGGAGCTCAGATACACACCCGCAACACCCACCGTTTGGAGCTCAGATACACACGTGCAGCACCCACCGTGAGGAGCCCAGATACAGACCCGCAGCACCCACCGTGAGGAGCCCAGATACAGACCCGCAGCACCCACCGTGAGGAGCCCAGATACACACCCGCAGCACCCACCGTGAGGAGCCCAGATACATACCCGCAGCACCCACCGTGAGGAGCCCAGATACATACCCTCTGCACCCACCGTGAGGAGCTCAGATACACACCCGTGGTACTCACATTGTGCATCCCAGAGACACACTCACATCTCCACCGTTAGGAGCACAGCTACACAACCGCAGCACCCACATTGAGGAGCCCAGATACACACGCGCAGTATCCACCCTGAGGTGTCCAGATACACACCCGCAGCACCCACCGTGAGGGGCCCAGATACACACCCGCAGCACCCACGCTGAGGAGCCCAGATACACAAGCGTAGCACCAATTTTGTGGAGCCCAGTATCACACACGCATCACCAACCCTGAGGAGCACAGATACACCACCGCAACACCCATCGTGAGAATCCCAGATGCACACCTGCAGCACACAACGCGCAGACACCAGATACACACCCACAGCCCCTACCGTGTGGATCCCATATTCACACCCACACTATCCACCGTAAGGTGCCCAGATACACAACCACAGTTCCACTGTGAGGAGCCCAGATACACACCAGTGGCACCCACAGTGTGGAGCCCAGATACACTTCCGCAGCACCCACCGTGAGGAGCCCAGATACACACCCGCAGCACCCACCGTGAGGAGCTCAGATACACACCCAGAGCTCCCACCGTGAGGAGCCCAGATACATACCTGCAGCATCCACTGTGAGGAGCCCAGATACACACCCGCAGCACCCACCATGAGGAGCCCAGATACACACATGCAGCACCCACCGTGAGGAGCCCAGATACAGACCAGCAGCACCCACCATGTGGAGCCCAGATACACACCCGCAACACCCACCGTTTGGAGCTCAGATACACACGTGCAGCACCCACCGTGAGGAGCCCAGATACACACCCACAGCACCAACAGTGAGGTGCCCAGATACACATCCGCAACCCCCACCGTGAGGAGTCCCAATACACATCCACAGCACCCACCGTGAGGAGCCCAGATACACACCCGCAGCACCACCCCTGAAGGGCCGAGATACACACCCGCAGCTCCCTCAGAGGAGCCCAGATACACACTCACAGCACCCACCGTGAGGAGCCCAGATACAGACCCGCAGCATCCACTGTGAGGAGCAGAGATACACACCCGCAGCACCCTCCATGTGGAGCCCAGATAAACACCCTCAGCACCCACCGTGAGGAGCCCAGATACACACCCGCAGCACCCACCGTGAGGAGCCCAGATACACACCTTCAGCACCCACCGCGAGGAGCTCAGATACACACCCGTGGTACTCACATTGTGCATCCCAGAGACACACTCACATCTCCACCGTTAGGAGCACAGCTACACAACCGCAGCACCCACATTGAGGAGCCCAGATACACATGCGCAGTACCCACCCTGAGGTGTTCAGATACACACCCGCAGCACCCACCGTGAGGAGCCCAGATACACACCCGCAGCACCCAAATGAGGAGCCCAGATACACAAGCGTAGCACCAATTTTGTGGAGCCCAGTATCACACATGCATCACCAACCCTGAGGTGCACAGATACACCACCGCAGCACCCATCGTGAGGATCCCAGATGCACACCTGCAGCACACAACGCGCAGACACCAGATACACACCCACTGCCCCTACCGTGTGGATCCCATATTCACACCCACACTATCCACCGTAAAGTGCCCAGATACACAACCACAGTTCCACTGTGAGGAGCCCAGATACACACCCGTGGCACCCACAGTGTGGAGCCCAGATACACATCCGCAGCACCCACCGTGAGGAGCCCAGATAAACACCCTCAGCACCCACCGTGAGGAGCCCAGATACACACCCGCAGCACCCACCGTGAGGAGCCCAGATACACACCCGCAGCACCCACCGTGAGGAGACCAGATACACACCCGCAGCACCCACCATGAGGAGCTCAGATATACTCCAGAGCACCAAATGTGAGTAGCCCACATACACACCCTCAGCACCCACCGTTAATAAGCCAGAGACAAACCAGCAGCACACACCGTCAGGAGCCAAGATACACACTTGAGGCACCAACCATGAGGAGCCTAGCTACACACGCTCAGGAACCAGCATGTGGAGGCCAGATACACCCAGCAGTACCTACCATGAAGAGCCCAGCTAAACCCACCCGCAGCAGCCAACCTGAGGAGCTCAGATACACACCCGCAACACCCACCGTTTGGAGCTCAGATACACACTCGCAGCGCCCATCGTGAGGATCCCAGATACACACCTGCAGCACACAACGCGCAGACACCAGATACACACACTCAGCCCCTACCGTGTGGATCCTATATTCACACACACACTATCCACCGAAAGGTGCCCAGATACACAACCACAGTTCCACTGTGAGGAGCCCAGATACACACCCGTGGCACACACAGTGAGTAACCCAGATACACACACGCAGCACCCACCGTGAGGTGCCCAGATACACACTCGCAGCACCCACCGTGAGGAGCCCAGATACACACACGCAGCACCCACCGTGAGGTGCCCGGATACACACTCGCAGCACCCACCGTGAGGAGCCCAGATACACACCCGTGGCACACACAGTGTGGAGCCCAGATACACACACGCAGCACCCACCGTGAGGTGCCCAGATACACACTCGCAGCACCCACCGTGAGGAGCCCAGATACACACCCGTGGCACACACAGTGAGTAACCCAGATACACACACGCAGCACCCACCGTGAGGAGCCAAGATACACACACGCAGCACCCACCGTGAGGAGCCCAGATACACACTCACAGCACCCACCGTGAGGTGCCCAGATACACACTCGCAGCACCCACCGTGAGGAGCCCAGATACACAAGCTTAGCACCAATTGTGTGGAGCCCAGTATCACACTCGCAGCACCAACCCTGAGGTGCACAGATACACCACCGCAGCACCCATCATGAGGATCCCAGATACACACCTGCAGCACACAACGCGCAGACACCAGATACACACCCACAGCCCCTACCGTGTGGATTCCATATTCACACCCACACTATCCACCGTAAGGTGCCCAGATACACAACCACAGTTCCACTGTGAGGAGCCCAGCTACACACACGCAGTACCCACCGTGAGGAGGCCAGACACACACCCGCAGCACCCACCGTGAGGAGCTCAGATACACACCCACAGCTCCCACCGTGAGGAGCCCAGATCCACACCCGCAGCACCCACCGTGAGGAGCCCAGATACACACCCGCAGCACCCACCGTGAGGAGCCCAGATACACACCCGCAGCACCCACCGTGAGGAGCCCAGATCCACAACCGCAGCACCCACCGTGAGGAGCCCAGATACACACCCGCAGCACCCACCGTGAGGAGCCCAGATACACACCCACAGCACCCACCATGAGGAGCTCAGATATACTCCAGAGCACCAAATGTGAGTAGCCCACATACACACCCTCAGCACCCACCGTGAAAAAGCCAGAGACAAACCAGCAGCACACACCGTCAGGAGCCAAGATACACACTTGAGGCACCAACCATGAGGAGCCTAGCTACACACGCTCAGCAACCAGCGTGTGGAGGCCAGATACACCCAGCAGTACCTACCATGAAGAGCCCAGCTAAACCCACCCGCAGCAGCCAACCTGAGGAGCTCAGATACACACCCGCAACACCCACCTTTTGGAACTCAGATACACACGTGCGGCAACCAGCATGAGGAACCCAGATATACACCCGCAGCCCCCAACGTGAGGAGCCCAGATACCCACCCACAGCACCAACAGTGAGGTGCCCAGATACACATCCGCAGCCCCCACCGTGAGGAGTCCCAATACACATCCACAGCACCCACCGTGAGGAGCCCAGATACTCTCCCGCATCACCCACCGTGAGGAGTCCAAATACACACCCGCAGCACCCACCGTGAGGAGCCCAGATACACACCCGCATCACCCACCGTGAGGAGCCCAGATACACACTCGCAGCACCCACCATGAGGAGCCCAGATACAGATTAGCAGCACCCACCGTGAGGAGCCCAGATACAGACCAGCAGCACCCACCATGAGGAGCCCAGATACACACACGCAGCACCCACCGTGAGGAGCCCAGATACAGACCAGCAGCACCCACCATGTGGAGCCCAGATACACACCCACAACACCCACCATGAAGAGCCCAGCTAAACTTACCAGCAGCACCCACTCTTCGGTGCCCAGATACACACCCGCAGCCACCCCCTGAGGAGCCCCGATACACACCCGCAGCATCAACCGTGAGGAGCCCAGATACACAAACTTCAGCACCCACCGTGAGGAGCCCAGATACACACCCTCAGCACCCACCATGAGGAGCCCAAATACACACCCGCAGCACCCACCGTGAGGAGCCCAGATACACACCCGCAGCACCCACCGTGAGGAGCCAAGATACAAACCCGCAGCACCCACCCTGTGGAGCCCAGATACACAAGCGTAGCACCAATTGTGTGGAGCCCAGTATCACATTAGCAGCACCAACCATGAGGAGCACAGATACACCACCGCAGCACCCATCGTGAGAATCCCAGATGCACCTGCAGCACACAACGCGCAGACACCAGATACACACCTGCAGCCCCTACCGTGTGGATCCCATATTCACACCCACACTATCCACCGTAAGGTGCCCAGATACACAACCACAGTTCCACTGTGAGTAGCCCAGATACGCACCCGTGGCACCCACAGTGTGGAGCCCAGATACACACCCGCATCACCCACCGTGAGGAGCCCAGATACACACCCTCAGCACCCACCGTGAGGAGCCCAGATACACACCCGCAGCACCCACCGTGAGGAGCCCAGATACACACCCGCAGCACCCACCGTGAGGAGCCCAGATACACACCCGCAGCACCCACCATGAGGAGCTCAGATATACTCCAGAGCACCAAATGTGAGTAGCCCACATACACACCCTCAGCACCCACCGTGAATAAGCCAGAGACAAACCAGCAGCACACACCGTCAGGAGCCAAGATACACACTTGAGGCACCAACCATGAGGAGCCTAGCTACACACGCGCAGCAACCACCGTGTGGAGGCCAGATACGCCCGGCAGTACCTACCATGAAGAGCCCAGCTAAACCCACCCGCAGCAGCCAACCTGAGGAGCTCAGATACACACCCGCAACACCCACCGTTTGGAGCTCAGATACACACGTGCAGCACCCACCATGAGGAACCCACATATACACCCGCAGCACCCACCATGAGGAGCCAAGATACCCACCCACAGCACCAACAGTGAGGTGCCCAGATACACACCCACAGCACCCACCGTGAGGAGCCCAGATACACTCCCGCAGCACCCACCGTGAGGAGCCCAGATACACTCCCGCAGCAGCCACCGTGAGGAGTCCAAATACACACCCGCAGCAAACAACCGTGAGGAGCCCAGATACACACCCGCAGTACACACCCTGAGGAGCCCAGATACACACCTGCAGCACCCACCCTGAGGAGCCCAGATACACACCCGCAGCACCCACCATGAGGAGCCCAGATACACACCCGCAGCACCCACCCTGAGGAGCCCAGATACACACCTGTGTCACCCACAGTGTGGAGCCCAGATACACACCCGCATCACCCACCGTGAGGAGCCCAGATACACACACGCAGCACCCACCGTGAGGAGGCAAATTACTCACCCTCAGCACCCACCGTGAGGTGCACAGATACACCACCGCAACACCCATCGTGAGGATCCCAGATACACACCTGCAGCACACAACGCGCTGACACCAGATACACACCCACAGCCCCTACCGTGTGGATCCTATATTCACACCCACACTATCCACCGAAAGGTGCCCAGATACACAACCACAGTTCCACTGTGAGGAGCCCAGATACACACCCGTGGCACACACAGTGAGTAACCCAGATACACACATGCAGCACCAACCGTGAGTAGCTCAGATACACACACACAGCACCCACCATGAGGAGCCCAGATACACACACGCAGCACCCACCCTGAGGAGCCCAGATACACACCCGCAGCACCCACCGTGAGGAGCTCAGATACACACCCACAGCACCCACCGTGAGGAGCCCAGATACATACCCGCAGCACCCACTGTGAGGAGCCCAGATACACACACGCAGCACCCACCGTGAGGAGCCCAGATACAGACCAGCAGCACCCACCATGTGGAGCCCAGATACACACCCACAACACCCACAATGAAGAGCCCAGCTAAACTTACCAGCAGCACCCACTCTTCGGTGCCCAGATACACACCCGCAGCCACCCCCTGAGGAGCACAGATGCACATCCGAAGCACCCTCCACGTGGAGCCCCGATACACACCCGCAACATCAACCGTGAGGAGCCCAGATACACAAACTTCAGCACCAACCGTGAGGAGCTCAGATACACACCCGCAGCACCCACCGTGCAGAGCCCAGATGCACAGCCGCAGCACCCACCCTGTGGAGCCCAGATACACAAGCTTAGCACCAATTGTGTGGAGCCCAGTATCACATTAGCAGCACCAACCCTGAGGAGCACAGATACACCACCGCAGCACCCATCGTGAGAATCCCAGATGCACCTGCAGCACACAACGCGCAGACACCAGATACACACCTGCAGCCCCTACCGTGTGGATCCCATATTCACACCCACACTATCCACCGTAAGGTGCCCAGATACACAACCACAGTTCCACTGTGAGTAGCCCAGATACGCACCCGTGGCACCCACAGTGTGGAGCCCAGATACACACCCGCATCACCCACCGTGAGGAGCCCAGATACACACCCTCAGCACCCACCGTGAGGAGCCCAGATACACACCCGCAGCACCCACCGTGAGGAGCCCAGATACACACCCGCAGCACCCACCGTGAGGAGCCCAGATACACACCCGCAGCACCCACCATGAGGAGCTCAGATATACTCCAGAGCACCAAATGTGAGTAGCCCACATACACACCCTCAGCACCCACCGTGAATAAGCCAGAGACAAACCAGCAGCACACACCGTCAGGAGCCAAGATACACACTTGAGGCACCAACCATGAGGAGCCTAGCTACACACGCGCAGCAACCACCGTGTGGAGGCCAGATACGCCCGGCAGTACCTACCATGAAGAGCCCAGCTAAACCCACCCGCAGCAGCCAACCTGAGGAGCTCAGATACACACCCGCAACACCCACCGTTTGGAGCTCAGATACACACGTGCAGCACCCACCATGAGGAACCCAGATATACACCCGCAGCACCCACCATGAGGAGCCAAGATACCCACCCACAGCACCAACAGTGAGGTGCCCAGATACACACCCACAGCACCCACCGTGAGGAGCCCAGATACACTCCCGCAGCACCCACCGTGAGGAGCCCAGATACACTCCCGCAGCAGCCACCGTGAGGAGTCCAAATACACACCCGCAGCAAACAACCGTGAGGAGCCCAGATACACACCCGCAGTACACACCCTGAGGAGCCCAGATACACACCTGCAGCACCCACCCTGAGGAGCCCAGATACACACCCGCAGCACCCACCATGAGGAGCCCAGATACACACCCGCAGCACCCACCCTGAGGAGCCCAGATACACACCTGTGTCACCCACAGTGTGGAGCCCAGATACACACCCGCATCACCCACCGTGAGGAGCCCAGATACACACACGCAGCACCCACCGTGAGGAGGCAAATTACTCACCCTCAGCACCCACCGTGAGGTGCACAGATACACCACCGCAACACCCATCGTGAGGATCCCAGATACACACCTGCAGCACACAACGCGCTGACACCAGATACACACCCACAGCCCCTACCGTGTGGATCCTATATTCACACCCACACTATCCACCGAAAGGTGCCCAGATACACAACCACAGTTCCACTGTGAGGAGCCCAGATACACACCCGTGGCACACACAGTGAGTAACCCAGATACACACATGCAGCACCAACCGTGAGTAGCTCAGATACACACACACAGCACCCACCATGAGGAGCCCAGATACACACACGCAGCACCCACCCTGAGGAGCCCAGATACACACCCGCAGCACCCACCGTGAGGAGCTCAGATACACACCCACAGCACCCACCGTGAGGAGCCCAGATACATACCCGCAGCACCCACTGTGAGGAGCCCAGATACACACACGCAGCACCCACCGTGAGGAGCCCAGATACAGACCAGCAGCACCCACCATGTGGAGCCCAGATACACACCCACAACACCCACAATGAAGAGCCCAGCTAAACTTACCAGCAGCACCCACTCTTCGGTGCCCAGATACACACCCGCAGCCACCCCCTGAGGAGCACAGATGCACATCCGAAGCACCCTCCACGTGGAGCCCCGATACACACCCGCAACATCAACCGTGAGGAGCCCAGATACACAAACTTCAGCACCAACCGTGAGGAGCTCAGATACACACCCGCAGCACCCACCGTGCAGAGCCCAGATGCACAGCCGCAGCACCCACCCTGTGGAGCCCAGATACACAAGCTTAGCACCAATTGTGTGGAGCCCAGTATCACATTAGCAGCACCAACCCTGAGGAGCACAGATACACCACCGCAGCACCCACCGTGAGAATCCCAGATGCACCTGCAGCACACAACGCGCAGACACCAGATACACACCCACAGCCCCTACCGTGTGGATCCCATATTCACACCCACACTATCCACCGTAAGGTGCCCAGATACACAACCACAGTTCCACTGTGAGGATCCCAGATACACACCCGCAGCACCCACCGTGAGGAGCCCAGATACACACCCGCAGCACCCACCGTGAGGAGCCCAGATACACACCCGCAGCACCCACCGTGAAGAGCCCAGATACACAAACTTCAGCACCAACCATGAGGAGCTCAGATACACACACATGGCGCACACCGTGAGGAGCTCAGATACACACCCGCAGCACCCTCCGTGAGGCGGCAAATTACTCAGCCGCAGCACCCACCGTGCAGAGCCCAGATACACACACGCAGCACCCACATTGAGGAGCACAGATACACACCCGCAGCACCCACCGAGAGGAGCCCAGATACACACCCGCAGCACCCACTGTGAGGAGCCCAGATACAAACCCGTGGTACTCACCTTGAGGATCCCAGAGACACACTCAAGCCTCCACCGTTAGGAGCACAGCTACACAACCGCGGTACCACCATGAGGAGCCCTGATACACACCCGCATCACACACCCTGAGGTGTTCAGATACACACCCACGGTACCCACCGTGAGGAGCCCAGATACACACCCGTAGTACCTACCGTGAGGATCCCAGATACACACCCGCAGCACCCACTGTGAGGAGCCCGGATACACACCCGCAGCAGCCACCGTGAGGAGCTCAGATACACACACGCAGCACCCACCCTGAAGGGCTGAGATACACACAGCCGCAGCACCCACCATGAGGAGCCCAGATACACACCCGCAGCACCCACACTGAGGAGCCCAGATAGACACCCACAGCACACACCGTGCGGAGCCCAGGTACACACCTGCAGCACCCACCATGAGGAGCCCCGATACACACCCGCAGCACACTGCATTGGAAACAGATAAACACCCTCAGCACCCACCGCGAGGAGCCCAGATACATACCCTCAGCACCCACCCTGTGGAGCCCAGATACACACCCGCAGCACCCACCCTGAGGAGCCCAGATACACACCCGCAGCACCCACCCGGAGGAGCCCAGATACAGACCCTCAGCAGCCACCGCGAGGAGCCCAGATACACACCCTCAGCTCCCACCGCGAGGAGCCCAGATACACACCCGCAGCACCGACCGTGAGGAGCCCAGATACACAGCACAGCACCCACCCTGACGTGTTCGGATACACACCCGCAGCACCCATCGTGAGGTGTTCAGATACACACCCGCAGCACCCATCGTGAGGTGCAGAGATACACACCAGCAGCACCCATCGTGAGATGTTCAGATACACACCCGCAGCACCCACCGTGAGGTGCAGAGATACACACTCGCAGCACCGACCATGAAGAGCTCAGATACACACCCGCAGCACCCACTGTGAGGAGCCCAGATACACACACGCAGCACCCACCCTGAGGAGCCCAGATACACAGCCGCAGCACCCACCATGAGGAGCCCAGATACACAAACTTCAGCACCAACCATGAGGAGCCCAGATACACACCCGCAGAACCCACCATGAGTGCCCAAATACACACCCGCAGCACCCACCGTGAGGAGCCCAGATACACAGCCACAGCACCCACCATGAGGAGCCCAGATACACACCCGCAGCACCCACTGTGAGGAGCCCAGATACACAAGCTTAGCACCAATTGTGTGGAGCGCAGTATCACACATGCAGCACCAACCCTGAGGTGCACAGATACACCACCGCAGCACCCATCGTGAGGATCCCAGATGCACACCTGCAGCACACAACGCGCAGACACCAGATACACACCTGCAGCCCCTACCGTTTGGATCCATATTCACACACACACTATCTACCGTAAGTTGACCAGATACACAACCACAGTTCCACTGTGAGGAGCCCAGATACACACCCGCAGCACCCACCGTGAGGTGCACAGATACACACTCGCAGCACCCACCGTGAGGTGCACAGATACACCACCGCAGCACCCATCGTGAGGATCCCAGATACACACCTGCAGCACACAACGCGCTGACACCAGATACACACCCACAGCCCCTACCGTGTGGATCCTATATTCACACCCACACTATCCACCGAAAGGTGCCCAGATACAAACTCGTGGTGCTCACCTTGAGGATCCCAGAGACACACTCACGCCTCCACCGTTAGGAGCACAGCGACACAACCGCGGTTGCACCATGAGGAGCCCAGATACACACCCGAAGCAGCCACCCTGAGGAGCCCAGATACACAGCGCAGTACACACCGTGAGGAGCCCAGATACACAGCGCAGTACACACCGTGATGTGCACAGATACACACCCGCAAGACCCAACGTGAGGAGCTCGGATACACAAGTGCAGCACCACCGTGAGGTGCAGAGATACACACTCGCAGCACCCACTGTGAAGAGCTCACATACACACACGCACACCCACTGTGAGGAGCCCAGATACACACCTGAAGCACCCACCGTGAGTAGCTCAGATACAAACCCGTGGTACTCACCTTGAGGATCCCAGAGACACACTCACGCCTCCACCATTAGGAGCACAGCTACACAACCGCGGTACCACCATGAGGAGCCCAGATACACACCCGCAGCACCCACCCTGAGGAGCCCAGATACACAAACTTCAGCACCAACCATGAGGATCCCAGATACACACCCGCAGCACCCACCGTGAGGATCCCAGATACACACCCACAGCACCCACCCTGAGCAGCCCAGATACACATCCGCAGCACCCACCGTGAGGAGCCCAGATACACACCCGCAGCACCCACCCTGAGGAGCCCAAATACACATACGCAGCACCCACTGTGAGGAGCCCAAATAAACACCCTCAGCACCCACTGCGAGGAGCCCAGATACACACCTGCAGCACCCACCTTGAGGAGCTCAGATGCACACCCGCAGCACCCACCGAGAGGAGCCCAGATACAGACCCGTGGTACTCACCTTGAGGATCCCAGAGACACACTCACGCCTCCACCGTTAGGAGCACAGCGACACAACCGCGGTTCCACCATGAGGAGCCCAGATACACACCCGAAGCAGCCACCCTGAGGAGCCCAGATACACAGACGCAGCACCCACCGTGAGGAGCCCAGATACACACCCACAGCACCCACCATGAGGAGCCCAGATACACACCCGCAGCACCCACTGTGAGGAGCCCAAATACACATACGCAGCACCCACTGTGAGGTGCCCAAATAAACACCCGCAGCACCCACCCTGAGGAGCCCAGATACACAAGCTTAGCACCAATTGTGTGGAGCGCATTATCACACACGCAGCACCAACCCTGAGGTGCACAGATACACCACCGCAGCACCCATCGTGAGAATCCCAGATGCACACCTGCAGCACACAACGCGCAGACACCAGATACACACCTGCAGCCCCTACCGTGTGGATCCCATATTCACACCCACACTATCCACCGTAAGGTGCCCAGATACACAACCACAGTTCCACAGTGTGGAGCCCAGATACACACCCGCAGCACCCATCGTGAGGAGCCCAGATACACACCCGCAGCACCCATCGTGAGGAGCACAGATACACACCCGCAGCACCCAACGTGAGGAGCCCAGATACACACCCGCAGCACCCATCGTTAGGAGCCCAGATACACACCCGCAGCACCCAACGTGAGGAGCCCAGATACACACCCGCAGCACCCACCGTGAGGAGCTCAGATACACACCCGCAGCACCCAACGTGAGGAGCCCAGATACACACCCGCAGCACCCACCGTGAGGAGCTCAGATACACACCCGCAGCACCCACCGTGAGGAGCTCAGATACACACCCGCAGCACCCACCGTGAGGAGCCCAGATACACACCCTCAGCACCCACTGTGAGGAGCCCAGATACACACCCGCAGCACCCACCGTGAGGAGCTCAGATACACACCCTCAGCACCCACTGTGAGGAGCCCAGATACACACCCGCAGCACCCACCGTGAGGAGCTCGGATACACACCCGCAGCACCCACCGTGAGGAGCTCGGATACACACCTGAAGCACCCACCGTGATGAGCCCAGATACAAACCCGTGGTACTCACCTTGAGGATCCCAGAGACACACTCACGCCTCAACCGTGAGGAACCGAGCTACACACCCGCAGCACCCTCCTTGACAAACACAGATACACACCCACAGCACCCACCATGAGGAGCCCAGATACACACCCGCAGCACACACCGTGAGGAGCGCAGATACACACCCGCAGCACCCACCGTGAGGAGCGCAGATACACACCCGCAGCACACACCGTGAATAAGCCAGAGACAAACCTGCAGCACCCACCGTGAGGGGCCCAGATACACACTTGAGGCACCCGCAATGAGGAGCCGAGTTACACCAGCGCAGCAACCACCGTGAGGAGTCCAGATACACACCCGCAGCACCCACCGTGAGGAGCACAGATACACACCCACAGCACCCACCCTGAGGAGCCCAGATACACACCCGCAGCACCCACCCTGACGGGCTGAGATACACACCTGCAGCACCCACCGTGAGGAGCACAGATACACAACTGCAACACCCTCCATGTGGAGACAGATAAACACCCTCAGCACCCCCCGCGAGGAGCCCAGATATATACCCTCAGCACCCACAGTGTGGAGCCCAGATACACACCCGCAGCACCCATCGTGAGGAGCCCAGATACACACCCGCAGCACCCATCGTGAGGAGCACAGATACACACCCGCAGCACCCAACGTGAGGAGCCCAGATACACACCCGCAGCACCCATCGTTAGGAGCCCAGATACACACCCGCAGCACCCAACGTGAGGAGCTCAGATACACACCCGCAGCACCCACTGTGAGGAGCCCAGATACACACCCGCAGCACCCACCGTGAGGAGCTCAGATACACACCCGCAGCACCCACCGTGAGGAGCTCAGATACACACCCGCAGCACCCACCGTGAGGAGCCCAGATACACACCCTCAGCACCCACTGTGAGGAGCCCAGATACACACCCGCAGCACCCACCGTGAGGAGCTCGGATACACACCCTCAGCACCCACCGTGAGGAGCTCGGATACACACCTGAAGCACCCACCGTGATGAGCCCAGATACAAACCCGTGGTACTCACCTTGAGGATCCCAGAGACACACTCACGCCTCAACCGTGAGGAACCGAGCTACACACCCGCAGCACCCTCCTTGACAAACACAGATACACACCCACAGCACCCACCATGAGGAGCCCAGATACACACCCGCAGCACACACCGTGAGGAGCGCAGATACACACCCGCAGCACCCACCGTGAGGAGCGCAGATACACACCCGCAGCACACACCGTGAATAAGCCAGAGACAAACCTGCAGCACCCACCGTGAGGGGCCCAGATACACACTTGAGGCACCCGCAATGAGGAGCCGAGTTACACCAGCGCAGCAACCACCGTGAGGAGTCCAGATACACACCCGCAGCACCCACCGTGAGGAGCACAGATACACACCCACAGCACCCACCCTGAGGAGCCCAGATACACACCCGCAGCACCCACCCTGACGGGCTGAGATACACACCTGCAGCACCCACCGTGAGGAGCACAGATACACAACTGCAACACCCTCCATGTGGAGACAGATAAACACCCTCAGCACCCCCCGCGAGGAGCCCAGATATATACCCTCAGCACCCACCGTGAGGAGCCCAGCTACACACCTGCAGCACCCAACGTGAGGAGCCCAGATACACACCCGCAGCACCCACCGTGAGGAGGCCAGATACAAACCCGTGGTACTCACCTTGAGGATCCCAGATACACACTCACGCCTCCACCATTAGGAGCACAGCTACACAACCGCGGTTCCACCATGAGGAGCCAAGAGACACACCCGCAGCACCCACCGTGAGGAGCCCAGATACACACCTGCAGCACCCACTGTGAGGAGCCCAGATACACAGCCGCAGCACCCACCATGAGGAGCCCAGATACACACCCGCAGCACCCAGCATGAGGAGACCAGATACACACCCGCAGCACCCAGCATGAGGAGACAAGATACACACCCGCAACACCCAGCATGAGGAGACAAGATACACACTCACAGCACCCACGCTGAGGAGCCCAAATACACACCCGCAGCACCCACGCTGAGGAGCCCAGATACACAAGCGTAGCACCAATTGTGTGGAGCCCAGTATCACACACGCAGCACCAACCCTGAGGTGCACAGATACACCACCGCAGCACCCATCGTGAGAATCCCAGATCCACACCTGCAGCACACAACGCGCAGACACCAGATACACACCTGCAGCCCCTACCGTGTGGATCCCATATTCACACCCACACTATCCACCGTAAGGTGCCCAGATGCACAACCACAGTTCCACTGTGAGGAGCCCAGATACACACCCGTGGCACCCACAGTGTGGAGCCCAGAAACACACACGCAGCACCCACCGTGAGGAGCTCAGATACACACCCGCAGCACCCACTGTGAGCAGCCCAGATACAAACCCGTGGCACTCACCTTGAGGATCCCAGAGACACACTCACGCCTCCACCGTTAGGAGCACAGCTACACAACCGTGGTTCCACCATGAGGAGCCCAGATACACATCCGAAGCACTCACCCTGAGGAGCCCAGATACACACGCGCAGTACACATCCTGAGGTGTTCAGATACACACCCGCAGCATCCACCGTGAGGAGCCCAGATACACACCCGCAGTAACCACCGTGAGGAGCCCAGATACACACCCGCAAGAGGCAGCATGAGGAGCTCGGATACGCAATTGCAGCACCCACCGTGAGGAGCCCATATACACACGCGCAGTACCCACCGTGAGGAGCCGAGCTACACACCTGCAGGACCCACCGTGAGGAGCTCGGATACGCAATTGCAGCACCCACCGTGAGGATCCCATATACACACCCACAGCACCCAACGTGAGGAGCTTGGATATACACCCGCAGCACCCACCCTGAGGAGTCCAGATACAGACCCGCAGCACCCACCCTGAGGAGCTCAGATACACACCCGCAGCACCCACCGTGAGCGGCCCAGATACACACCCGCAGCACCCACTGTGAGGAACCCAGATACACAAGCGTAGCACCAATTGTGTGGAGCCCAGTATCACACACGCAGCACCAACCCTGAGGTGCACAGATACACCACCGCAGCACCCATCGTGAGAATCCCAGATGCACACCTGCAGCACACAGCGCGCAGACACCAGATACACACCTGCAGCCCCTACCGTGTGGATCCCATATTCACACCCACACTATCCACCGTAACGTGCCCAGATACACAACCACAGTTCCACTGTGAGGAGCCCAGATACACACCCGCATCACCCACCGTGAGGAGCCCAGATACACACCCGCATCACCCACAGTGAGAAGCCCAGATACAAACCCGTGGTAGTCCCTTGACGATCCCAGAGAAACCCTCACGCCTCGACCGTTAGGAGCACAGCTACACAACCGCAGTTCCACCATGAGGAGCCCAGATACACACCCGCAGCACCCACCCTGAGGAGACAAGATACATACGCGCAGTACCCACCCTGAGGTGTTCAGACACACACCCGCAAGACCCACCGTGAGATGCACAGATACACACCCGCAGCACCCACCGTGAGGAGCCCAGATACACAACCGCAAGACCCACCGTGAGGAGCTCGGATACGCAAGTGCAGCACCCACTTTGAGGATCCCATATACACACCCACAGCACCCACAGTGAGGAGCTTGGATACACACCTGCAGCACCCACCGTAAGGAGCTGAGCTACACACCCGCAGCACCCTCCTTTAGGAGCCCAGATACACACCCGCAGCACCAACCATGAGGAGCCCAGATACACACCCACAGCACCCACCCTGAGGACCCAGATACACACCCGCTGCATCCACCGTGAGGAGCCCAGATACACACGCGCAGTACACACCCTGAGGTGTTCAGATACACACCTGCAGCACCCAACCTGAGGTGCCCAGATACACACCCGCAGCACCCACCGTGAGGAGCCCAGATACACACCCGCAGCACCCACCCTGAGGAGCCCAGATATACACCTGCAGTACCCAACGTGAGGAGCACAGATACACACCCGCAAGACGCAGCGTGAGGAACTCGGATACGCAAGTGCAGCACCCACCGTGAGGAGCCCATATACAGACGCGCAGTACCCACCGTGAGGAGCCCATATACACACGCGCAGTAACCACCGTGAGGAGCCGAGCTACACACCTGCAGCACCCACCGTGAATAAGCCAGAGACAAACCTGCAGCACCCACCGTGAGGAACCCAGATACACAATTGAGGCACCCACAATGAGGAGCCTAGTTACACCAGTGCAGCAACCACCGTGTGGAGGCCAGATACACCCCGGCAGTACCCAGCATGAAGAGCCCAGCTAAACACACCCGCAGCTCCCAAACTGAGGAGCCCAGATACACACCCGCAGCACCCACCCTGAAGGACCGAGATACAGACCCGCAGCCCCCCCGAGGAGCCCAGATACACACCTGCAGCACCCACCGTGAGGAGCCCAGATACACACCTGCAGCACCCACCGTGAGGAGCCCAGATACACCCCCGCAGCACCCACCGTGAGGAGCCCAGATACAAACCCGTGGTACTCACCTAGAGGATCCCAGAGATACACTCACGCCTCCACCATTAGGAGCACAGCTACACAACCGCGGTACCACCATGAGGAGCCCAGATACACACCCGCAGCACCCACCCTGAGGAGCCCAGATACACACCCGCAGCACCCACTCTTACGTGTTCAGATAAACACCCGCAGCACCCACCGTGAGGATCCCAGATACACACCCGCAGCACCCACCCTGAGGTGTCAGATACACACCCGCAGCACCCACTCTGAGGTGTTCAGATAAACACCCGCAGCACCCACCGTGAGGTGCCCAGATACACACCCGCAGCACCCACTTGAGGTGCCCAGATACACACCCACAGCACCCACTGTGAGGAGCCCAAATACACACCCGCAGCACCCATCGTGAGGAGCCCAGATACACACCCGCAGCACCCACCCTGAGGAGCCCAGATACACAAGCGTAGCACCAATTGTGAGGAGCCCAGTATCACACACGCAGCACCAACCCTGAGGTGCACAGATACACCACCGCAGCACCCATCGTGAGAATCCCAGATCCACACCTGCAGCACACAACGCGCAGACACCAGATACACACCTGCAGCCCCTACCGTGTGGATCCCATATTCACACCCACACTATCCACCGTAAGGTGCCCAGATGCACAACCACAGTTCCACTGTGAGGAGCCCAGATACACACCCGTGGCACCCACAGTGTGGAGCCCAGATACACACCCGCAGCACCCACCGTGAGGAGCCCAGATACACACCCTCAGCACCCACCGTGAGGAGCCCAGATACACACCCTCAGCACCCACCGTGAGGAGCTCAGATACAAACCCGCAGCACCCACCGTGAGGTGCCCAGATACACACCCGCTGCACCCACTGTGAGGAGATCAGATACACACACGTGGTACTCACCTTGAGGATCCCAGAGACACACTCACGCCTCCACCGTTAGGAGTACAGCTACACAACCGCGGTTCCACCATGAGGAGCCCAGATACACACCCGAAGCACTCACCCTGAGGAGCCCAGATACACACGCGCAGTACACATCCTGAGGTGTTCAGATACACACCCGCAGCACCCACCCTGAGGTGTTCAGATACACACCCGCAGTAACCACCATGAGGAGCCGAGCTACACACCTGCAGGACCCACCGTGAGGAGCTCGGATACGCAAGTGCAGCACCCACCGTGAGGATCCCATATACACACCCGCAGCACCTACCCTGAGGAGACCAGATACACACCCGCAGCATCCTCCTTGAGGAGCCCAGATACACACCCGCAGTACCTACCGTGAGGAGCCCAAATACACACCCGCAGCACCCACCATGAGTAGCCCAGATACACACACGCAGCACCCAATGTGAGGAGCCCAAATACACACCCGCAGCACCCACCATGAGGAGACCAGATACACAAACTTCAGCACCAACCATAAGGAGCCCAGATACACACCCGCAGCACCCACCGTGAGGAGCCCAGATACACACCCGCAGCACCCACTGTGAGGAACCCAGATACACACCCACAGCACCCACTGTGAGGAGCCCAAATACACACCCGCAGCACCCAATCTGAGGAGCCCAGATACACACCCGCAGCACCCACCCTGAGGAGCCCAGATACACACGCGCAGTACACATCCTGAGGTGTTAAGATACACACCCGCAGCACCCACCCTGAGGTGTTCAGATACACATCCGCAGCACCCACCCTGAGGAGACCAGATACACACCCGCAGTAACCACAGTGAGGAGCCCAGATACACACCCGCAGCATCCACCGTGAGGAGCCCATTAACACACCCGCAAGACGCACCGTGAGGAGCTCGGATACGCAAGTGCAGCGCCCACGGTAAGGAGCCCATATACACACGCGCAGTACCCACCGTGAGGAGCCGAGCTACACACCCGCAGCACCCTCCTTGAGGGACTCATATACACACCTGCAGCACCCACCGTGAGGAGCCCAGATACACACCTGCAGCACCCACCGTGAGTATCCCAGATACACACTCGCAGCACCCACCATGAGTATCCCAGATACACACTCGCAGCACCCACCATGAGAAGCTCAGATACACACCCACAGCACGCACCGTGAGGAGCCCAGATACACACCCACAGCACGCACCGTGAGGAGCCCAGATACACAACCACAGCCCCCACCCTGAGGAGCCCAGATACACACCTGCAGCACCCACCGTGAGGTGTTCAGATACACAGCCGCAGCATCCACCATGAGGAGCCCAGATACACAACCACAGCACCCACCCTGAGGAGCCCAGATACACACCCACAGCACCCACAGTGAGGAGCCCAGATACACACCCACAGCACCCACCGTGAGGAACCCAGATACACACCTGCAGTACCAACCGTGAGGAGCCCAGATACAAACCCACAGCACCCACCGTGAATAAGCCAGAGACAAACCTGCAGCACCCACTGTGAGGAACCCATATACACACTTGAGGCACCCACAATGAGGAGCCTAGTTACATCAGCGCAGCACCCACCGTGTGGAGGCCAGATACACCCCGGCACTACCCACCATGAAGAGCCCAGCTAAACACATCCGCAGCACAAATCTTGAGTAGCCCAGATCACACCCGCAGCACCCACCGTGAGGAGCAGAGATACACACCCGCAGCACCCACCGTGAGGAGCCCAGATACACACCCGCAGCACCCACCGTGAGGAGCAGAAATAACACCCGCAGCACCCACCGTGAATAAGCCAGAGACAAACCTGCAGCACCCACCGTGAGGAACCCAGATACACACGCGCAGTACCCACGCTGAGGTGATCAGATACACACCCGCAGCACCCACCGTGAGGAGCCCAGATACACAACCGCAAGACCCACCGTGAGGAGCTCGGATACGCAAGTGCAGCACCCACCGTGAGGATCCCATATACACACCCACAGCACCCACAGTGAGGAGCCCAGATACACACCCACAGCACCCACCCTGAGGAGCCCAGATACACACCTGCAGTACCAACCGTGAGGAGCCCAGATTCAAACCCACAGCACCCACCGTGAATAAGCCAGAGACAAACCTGCAGCACCCACTGTGAGGAACGCATATACACACTTGAGGCACCCACAATGAGGAGCCTAGTTACATCAGCGCAGCACCCACCGTGTGGAGGCCAGATACACCCCGGCACTACCCACCATGAAGAGCCCAGCTAAACACATCCGCAGCACAAATCTTGAGTAGCCCAGATACACACCCGCAGCACCCACCGTGAGGAGCAGAGATACACACCCGCAGCACCCACCGTGAGGAGCCCAGATACACACCCACAGCACCCACCGTGAGGAGCCCAGATGCACACCCGCAGTACCTACCGTGAGGAGCCCAGATGCACACCCACAGCACCCACCGTGAATAAGCCAGAGACAAACCTGCAGCACCCACCGTGAGGAACCCAGATACACACATGAGGCACCCACAATGAGGAGCCTAGTTACACCAGCGCAGCAACCACATTCTGGAGGCCAGATACACCCCGGCACTACCCACCATGAGGAGTCCAGCTAAACACACCTGCAGCACCCAACCTGAGGAGCCCAGATACTCACCCGCAGCACCCACCGTGTGGAGCCCAGATACATACCCTCTGCACCCACCGTGAGGAGCCCAGATACAAACTCGTGGTACTCACCTAGAGGATCCCAGAGATACACTCACGCCTCCACCATTAGGAGAACAGCTACACAACCGCGGTTCCACCATGAGGAGCACAGATACACACCCGCGGTTCCACCATGAGGAGCCCAGATACACAACCGCAGCACCCACCCTGAGGAGCCCAAATACACACCCGCAGCACCCACGCTGAGGAGCCCAGATACACACCCGCAGCACCCACGCTGAGGAGCCCAGATACACACCCGCAGCACCCACCGTGAGGAGCCCAGATACACACCCGCAGCACCCACCGTGAGCGGCCCAGATACACACCCGCAGCACCCACTGTGAGGAGCCCAGATACACAAGCGTAGCACCAATTGTGTGGAGCCCAGTATCACACACGCAGCACCAACCCTGAGGTGCACAGATACACCACCGCAGCACCCATCGTGAGAATCCCAGATGCACACCTGCAGCACACAGCGCGCAGACACCAGATACACACCTGCAGCCCCTACCGTGTGGATCCCATATTCACACCCACACTATCCACCGTAACGTGCCCAGATACACAACCACAGTTCCACTGTGAGGAGCCCAGATACACACCCGCATCACCCACCGTGAGGAGCCCAGATACACACCCGCATCACCCACAGTGAGAAGCCCAGATACAAACCCGTGGTAGTCCCTTGACGATCCCAGAGAAACCCTCACGCCTCGACCATTAGGAGCACAGCTACACAACCGCAGTTCCACCATGAGGAGCCCAGATACACACCCGCAGCACCCACCCTGAGGAGACAAGATACATACGCGCAGTACCCACCCTGAGGTGTTCAGATACACACCCGCAAGACCCACCGTGAGATGCACAGATACACACCCGCAGCACCCACCGTGAGGAGCCCAGATACACAACCGCAAGACCCACCGTGAGGAGCTCGGATACGCAAGTGCAGCACCCACCTTGAGGATCCCATATACACACCCACAGCACCCACAGTGAGGAGCTTGGATACACACCGGCAGCACCCACCGTAAGGAGCTGAGCTACACACCCGCAGCACCCTCCTTTAGGAGCCCAGATACACACCCGCAGCACCAACCATGAGGAGCCCAGATACACACCCACAGCACCCACCCTGAGGACCCAGATACACACCCGCTGCATCCACCGTGAGGAGCGCAGATACACACGCGCAGTACACACCCTGAGGTGTTCAGATACACACCCGCAAGACGCAGCGTGAGGAACTCGGATACGCAAGTGCAGCACCCACCGTGAGGAGCCCATATACACACGCGCAGTACACACCGTGAGGAGCTCATATACACACGCGCAGTAACCACCGTGAGGAGCCGAGCTACACACCTGCAGCACCCACCGTGAGGAGCCCAGATACACACCCGCTTCACCCACCATGAGGAGCCCAGATACACACGCGCATTACCTCCCGTGAGGAGCCCAGATACACACCCACAGCACCCACCGTGAATAAGCCAGAGACAAACCTGCAGCACCCACCGTGAGGAACCCAGATACACACCTGCAGCACCCACCGTGAGGAGCCCAGATAAACACCCTCAGCACCCACCGCGAGGAGCCCAGATACAAACCCGTGGTACTCACCTAGAGGATCCCAGAGATACACTCACGCCTCCACCATTAGGAGCACAGCTACACAACCACGGTACCACCATGAGGAGCCCAGATACACACCCGCAGCACCCACCCTGAGGAGCCCAGATACACACCCGCAGCACCCACTCTTACTTGTTCAGATAAACACCCGCAGCACCCACCGTGAGGATCCCAGATACACACCCGCAGCACCCGCCCTGAGGTGTCAGATACACACCCGCAGCACCCACCGTGAGGTGCCCAGATACACACCCACAGCACCCACTGTGAGGAGCCCAAATACACACCCGCAGCACCCACTGTGAGGAGCCCAGATACACACCCGCAGCACCCACTCTGAGGAGCCCAGATACACAAGCGTAGCACCAATTGTGTGGAGCCCAGTATCACACACGCAGCACCAACCCTGAGGCGCACAGATACACACCCTCAGCACCCACCGTGAGGAGCCCAGATAAACACCCTCAGCACCCACCGCGAGGAGCCCAGATACAAACCCGTGGTACTCACCTAGAGGATCCCAGAGATACACTCACGCCTCCACCATTAGGAGCACAGCTACACAACCGCGGTACCACCATGAGGAGCCCAGATACACACCCGCAGCACCCACCCTGAGGAGCCCAGATACACACCCGCAGCACCCACCGTGAGGATCCCAGATACACACCCGCAGCACCCGCCCTGAGGTGTTCAGATAAACACCCGCAGCACCCACCGTGAGGTGCCCAGATACACACCCGCAGCACCCACTGTGAGGAGCCCAAATACACACCCGCAGCACCCACCCTGAGGAGCCCAAATACACACCCGCAGCACCCACCCTGAGGAGCCCAGATACACACCCGCAGCACCCACCCTGAGGAGCCCAGATACACAAGCGTAGCACCAATTGTGTGGAGCCCAGTATCACACACGCAGCACCAACCATGAGGTGGATACACCACCGAAGCACCCATCGTGAGAATCCCAGATGCACACCTGCAGCACACAACGCGCAGACACCAGATACACACCCACAGCCCCACCCGTGTGGATCCCATATTCACACCCACACTACCCACCGTAAGGTGCCCAGATACACAATCACAGTTCCACTGTGAGGAGCCCAGATACACACCCGCAGCACCCACCGTGAGGAGCCCAGATACACACCCGCATCACCCACCGTGAGGAGCCCAGATACACACCCGCATCACCCACAGTGAGAAGCCCAGATACAAACCCGTGGTACTCCCTTGACGATCCCAGAGAAACCCTCACGCCTCGACCATTAGGAGCACAGCTACACAACCGCAGTTCCACCATGAGGAGCCCAGATACACACCCGCAGCACCCACCCTGAGGAGACAAGATACATACGCGCAGTACCCACCCTGAGGTGTTCAGATACACACCCGCAAGACCCACCGTGAGATGCACAGATACACACCCGCAGCACCCACCGTGAGGAGCCCAGATACACAACCGCAAGACCCACCGTGAGGAGCTCGGATACGCAAGTGCAGCACCCACCTTGAGGATCCCATATACACACCCACAGCACCCACAGTGAGGAGCTTGGATACACACCTGCAGCACCCACCGTAAGGAGCTGAGCTACACACCCGCAGCACCCTCCTTTAGGAGCCCAGATACACACCCGCAGCACCAACCATGAGGAGCCCAGATACACACCCACAGCACCCACCCTGAGGACCCAGATACACACCCGCTGCATCCACCGTGAGGAGCCCAGATACACACGCGCAGTACACACCCTGAGGTGTTCAGATACACACCTGCAGTACCCACCGTGAGGAGCACAGATACACACCCGCAAGACGCAGCGTGAGGAACTCGGATACGCAAGTGCAGCACCCACCGTGAGGAGCCCATATACACACGCGCAGTACCCACCGTGAGGAGCCCATATACACACGCGCAGTAACCACCGTGCAGAGCCCAGATACACAAGCGTAGCACCAATTGTGTGGAGCCCAGTATCACACACGCAGCACCAACCATGAGGTGGACAGATACACCACCGCAGCACCCATTGTGAGGATCCCAGATACACACCTGCAGCACACAACGCGCAGACACCAGATACACACCCACAGCCCCTACCGTGTGGATTCCATATTCACACCCACACTACCCACCGTAAGGTGCCCAGATACACAACCACAGTTCCACTGTGAGGAGCCCAGATACACACCCGCAGCACCCACCGTGAGGAGCCCAGATACACAACCGCAAGACCCACCGTGAGGAGCTTGGATACACATATGCAGCACCCACCCTGAGGAGCTCAGATACACACTCGCAGCACCTACCGTGAGGAGCTCGGATACACACCCGCAGCACCCACCGTGAGGAGCTCGGATACACACACGCAGCACCCACCGTGAGGAGCCGAGATACACACCCGCAGCACCCACCGTGAGGAGCTCGGATACACACCCGCAGCACCCACCGCGAGGAGTTCAGATACACACCCGCATCACCCACTGTGAGGAGACCAGATATGCACGTGCAGCACCCACCGTGAGGAGCCCAGATACACACCCACAGCACCCACCGTGAGGAGCTCGGATACACACCCGCAGCACCCACCGTGAGGAGCCGAGATACACACCCGCAGCACCCACCGCGAGGAGTTCAGATACACACCCGCATCACCCACTGTGAGGAGCCCAGATACAAACCCGTGGTACTCACCTTGAGGATCCCGGAGACACACACACGCCTCCACCGTTAGGAGCACAGCTACGCAACCGCGGTTCCACCATGAGGAGCCCAGATACACACCCTAAGCACCCACCGTGAGTATCCCAGATACACACGCGCAGTACACATCCTGAGGTGTTAAGATACACACCCGCAGCACCCACCCTGAGGTGTTCAGATACACATCCGCAGCACCCACCCTGAGGTGTCAGATACACACCCGCAGTAACCACAGTGAGGAGCCCAGATACACACCCGCAGCATCCACCGTGAGGAGCCCATTAACACACCCGCAAGACGCACCGTGAGGAGCTCGGATACGCAAGTGCAGCGCCCACGGTAAGGAGCCCATATACACACGCGCAGTACCCACCGTGAGGAGCCGAGCTACACACCCGCAGCACCCTCCTTGAGGAACCCATATACACACCTGCAGCACCCACCGTGAGGAGCCCAGATACACACCTGCAGCACCCACCGTGAGGATCCCAGATACACACCCGCAGCCCCCACCATGAGGAGCCCAGATACACACCCTAAGCACTCACCCTGAGGAGCCCAGATACACACGCGCAGTACACATCCTGAGGTGTTCAGATGCACACCCGCAGCACCCACCATGAGGAGCCCAGATACACACCCGCAGCACCCACCGTGAGGAGCCCAGATACATACCCGCAAGACGCACCGTGAGGAGCTCGGATACGCAAGTGCAGCACGAACCGTAAGGAGCCCATATACACACGCGCAGTACCCACCGTGAGGAGCCGAGCTGCACACCCGCAGCACCCTCCTTGAGGAACCCAGATACACACCTGCAGCACCGACCGTGAGGAGTCCAGATACACACCTGCAGCACCCACCATGAGGAGGCCAGATACACACCCGCAGCATCCACCGTGAGTAGCCCAGATACACACGCGCAGCACCCACCGTGAGGAGCCCAGATACACACCCTAAGCACCCACCGTGAGTATCCCAGATACACACGCGCAGTACACATCCTGAGGTGTTAAGATACACACCCGCAGCACCCACCCTGAGGTGTTCAGATACACATCCGCAGCACCCACCCTGAGGTGTCAGATACACACCCGCAGTAACCACAGTGAGGAGCCCAGATACACACCCGCAGCATCCACCGTGAGGAGCCCATTAACACACCCGCAAGACGCACCGTGAGGAGCTCGGATACGCAAGTGCAGCGCCCACGGTAAGGAGCCCATATACACACGCGCAGTACCCACCGTGAGGAGCCGAGCTACACACCCGCAGCACCCTCCTTGAGGAACCCATATACACACCTGCAGCACCCACCGTGAGGAGCCCAGATACACACCTGCAGCACCCACCGTGAGGATCCCAGATACACACCCGCAGCCCCCACCATGAGGAGCCCAGATACACACCCTAAGCACTCACCCTGAGGAGCCCAGATACACACGCGCAGTACACATCCTGAGGTGTTCAGATGCACACCCGCAGCACCCACCATGAGGAGCCCAGATACACACCCGCAGCACCCACCGTGAGGAGCCCAGATACATACCCGCAAGACGCACCGTGAGGAGCTCGGATACGCAAGTGCAGCACGAACCGTAAGGAGCCCATATACACACGCGCAGTACCCACCGTGAGGAGCCGAGCTGCACACCCGCAGCACCCTCCTTGAGGAACCCAGATACACACCTGCAGCACCGACCGTGAGGAGTCCAGATACACACCTGCAGCACCCACCATGAGGAGGCCAGATACACACCCGCAGCATCCACCGTGAGTAGCCCAGATACACACGCGCAGTACACACCCTGAGGTGTTCAGATACACACCCGCAGCACCCACCCTGAGGTGTTCAGATACACAGCCACAGCATCCACCGTGAGGAGCCCAGATACACAACCACAGCACCCACCCTGAGGAGCCCAGATACACACCTGCAGTACCAACCGCGAGGAGCCCAGATACACACCCACAGCACCCACCATGAATAAGCCAGAGACAAACCTGCAGCACCCACCGTGAGGAACCCATATACACACTTGAGGCACCCACAATGAGGAGCCTAGTTACACCAGTGCAGCAACCACCGTGTGGAGGCCAGATACACCCTGGCACTACCCACCATGAAGAGACCAGCTAAACACACCCACAGCCCCCGCTGAGGAGCCCAGATACTCACCCGCAGCAACAACCCTGAAGGGCCGAGATACACACCCACAGCCCCCCCTGAGGAGCACAGATACACACCCGCAGCACCCACCGTGAGGAATCCAGATACACACCCGCAGCACCCACCGTGAGGAGCCCAGATACACACCCGCAGCACCCAATGTGAGGAGCCCAAATACACACCCGCAGCACCCACCGCGAGGAGCCCAGATACATACCCTCTACACCTTCCGCGAGGAGCTCAGATACAAACCCGTGGTACTCATCTAGAGGATCCCAGAGATACACTCACGCCTCCACCATTAGGAGCACAGCTACACAACCGCGGTTCCACCATGAGGAGCCCAGATACACATCTGCAGCACCCACCCTGAGGTGTCAGATACACACCCGCAGCACCCACTATGAGGTGTTCAGGTAAACACCCGCAGCACCCACCCTGAGGAGCACAGATACACAGCCGCCGCACCCACCCTGAGGAGCACAGATAAACAGCCGCAGCACCCACCCTGAGGAGCCCAGATACACACCCGCAGCACCACCGTGAGGAGCCCAAATACACACCCACAGCACCCACCGTGAGGAGCCCAGATACACACCCACAGCACCCACCCTGAGGAGCCCAGATACACAAGCGTAGCAC
The DNA here is from genome assembly GCA_026770705.1 of Isurus oxyrinchus. NCBI lineage: Eukaryota > Metazoa > Chordata > Chondrichthyes > Lamniformes > Lamnidae > Isurus > Isurus oxyrinchus. The sequence goes on from JANJGN010001591.1 coordinate 82,370, forward strand.
CAATTGTATGGAGTCCAGTTTCACACAAGCAGCACCAACCCTGAGGAGCACAGATACACCACCGCAGCACCCATCGTGAGAATCCCAGATGCACACCTGCAGCACACAACGCGCAGATACCAGATACACACCTGCAGCCCCTACCGTGTGGATCCCATATTCACACCCACACTATCCACCGTAAGGTGCCCAGATACACAACCACAGTTCCACTGTGAGGAGCCCAGATACACACCCGTGGCATCCACAGTGAGTAGCCCAGATACACACCCGCAGCACCCACCGTGAGGAGCCCAGATACACACCCGCATTACCCACCATGAGGAGCCCAGATACACACCCGCATTACCCACCATGAGGAGCCCAGATACACACCCGCATTACCCACCGTGAGGAGCCCAGATACAGACTCGCAGCACCCACTGTGAGGAGCCCAGAAATACACCCGCAGCACCCACTCTGAATAGCCCAGATACATACCCACAGCACCCACCGTGAGGAGCCCAGATACACACCCACAGCACCAACTGTGAGGAGCCCAAATACACAGCCGCACACCCACCCTGAGGAGACCAGATACACAAGCGTAGCACCAATTGTGTGGAGCCCAGTATCACACACGCAGCACCAACCCTGAGGTGCACAGATACACCACCGCAGCACCCATCGTGAGGATCCCAGATGCACACCTGCAGCACACAATGCACAGACACCAGATACACACCCGTGGCACCCACAGTGTGGAGTCCAGATACACACCCGCATCACCCACCGTGAGGAGCCCAGTTACACACACGCAGCACCCACCCTGAGGTGCCCAGGTACACATCCAGAGCACTAACTGTGAGGAGCCCAGATACACACCCGCAGCACCCACCATGAGGAGCCCAGATACACACCCGCAGCACCCACCGTGAGGAGTCCAGATACACACCCGCAGCACCCACCGCGAGGAGCCCAGATACACACCCGCAGCACCCACCGTGAGGAGCCCAGATACACACCCGTGGTACTCCCTTGACGATCCCAGAGAAACACTCACGCCTCGACCGTTAGGAGCACAGCTACACAACCGCGGTTTGATCATGAGGAGCCCACATACACACCCGCAGCACCCACCCTGAGGAGCCCAGATACACACGCGCAGTACCCACGCTGAGGTGTTCAGATAGACACCCGAAAGACCCACCGTGAGGATCCCAGATAGACACCCGCAGCACCCACCGTGAGGAGCACAGATACACAACCGCAAGACCCACCGTGAGGAGCTCGGATACGCAAGTGCAGCACCCACCGTGAGGATCCCATATACACACCCACAGCACCCACAGTGAGAAGCTTGGATACACATATGCAGCACCCACCGTAAGGAGCTGAGCTACACACCCGCAGCACCCTCCTTTAGGAGCCCAGATACAGACCCGCAGCACCCACCGTGAGAAGTCCAGATACACACCCGCAGCACCCAACATGAGGAGCTCAGGTACACACCCGCAGCACCCAGCCTGAGGAGCCCAGATACACACGCGCAGCATCCACACTGAGGTGTTCAGATACACACCCGCAGGACCCACCGTGAGGAGACCAGATACACACTCACAGCACCCACCGTGAGGAGCCAAGATACAGACCCGCAGCACCCACCGTGAGGAGCCCAGATACACACCCACAGCAACCCCCGGAGGAGCCCAGATACACACCCACCGCACCGACGGTGAGGAGCCCAGATACACACCCGCAGCACCCACCGTGAGGAGCCCAGATAAACAAGCGTAGCACCAATTATGTGGAGCCCAGTATCACACACGCAGCACGAACCCTGAGGAGCACAGATACACCACCGCAGCACCCATCGTGAGAATCCCAGATACACACCCGCAGCACACAACGCGCAGACACCAGATACACACCCGCAGCCCCTACCGTGTGGATCCCATATTCACACCCACAATATCCACCGTAAGGTGCCCAGATACACAACCACAGTTCCACTGTGAGGAGCCCAGATACACACCCGCAGCACCCAACGTGAGGAGCCCAGATACACACCCTCAGCACCCACCCTGAGGAGCCCAGATACACACCCGCAGCACCCACCCTGAGGAGCCCAGATACACAAGCGTAGCACCAATTGTGTGGAGCCCAGTATCACACATGCAGCACCAACCCTGAGGAGCACAGATACACCACCGCAGCACCCATCGTGAGAATCCCAGATACACACCCGCAGCACACAACGCGCAGACACAAGATACACACCCGCAGCCCCTACCGTGTGGATCCCATATTCACACACACACTATCCACCGTAAGGTGCCCAGATACACAACCACAGTTCCACTGTGAGTAGCCCAGATAAACACCCGCAGCACCCACCGTGAGGATCCCATATACACACCACGCAGCACCCATATTGAGGAGCTTGGATACAAACCTGCAGTACCCACCGTAAGGAGCTGAGCTACACACCCGCAGCACCCTCCTTTAGGAGCCCAGATACACACCCGCAGCACCCACCGTGAGGAGCCCAGATACACACCCGCAGCACCCACCGTGAGGAGTCCAGATACACACCCGCAGCACCCACCGTGAGGAGCTCAGATACACACCCGCAGCACCCATCGTGAGGAGCACAGATACACACCTGCAGCACCCACCGTGAGGAGCCCAGATACACACCCTCAGCACCCACCGTGAGGAGCTCAGATACAAACCCGTGGTACTCACCTAGAGGTTCCCAGAGACACACTCACGCCTCCACCATGAGGAGCACAGCTACACAACCACGGTTCCACCATGAGGAGCCCAGATACACACCCACAGCACCCGCCCTGAGATGTCAGATACACACCCGCAGCACCCAGCCTGAGGAGCCCAGATACACACCCACAGCACCCGCCCTGAGGTGTCAGATACACACCCGCAGACCCCACCATGAGGAGCCCAGATACACACCCGCAGCAACCACTGTGAGGAGCCCAGATATACACCCGCAGCACCCAAACTGAAGAGCCCAGATACACACGCGCAGCACCCAGCATGAGCAGACGAGATACACACCTGCAGCAACCACCGTGAGGAGCTCAGATACACACCTGCTGCACCCACCGTGAGGAGCCCAGATACACACCCGCAGCACCCACCGTGAGGAGACCAGATACACAAGCGTAGCACCAATTCTGTAGAGCCCAGTATCACACACGCAGCACCCACCCTGAGGTGTTCAGATACACAGCCGCAGCATCCACCGTGAGGAGCTCAGATACACACCTGCTGCACCCACCGTGAGGAGCCCAGATACACACCCGCAGCACCCACGCTGAGGAGCCCAGATACACAAGCGTAGCACCAATTCTGTGGAGCCCAGTATCACACACGCAGCACCAACCCTGAGGAGCACAGATACACCACCGCAGCACCCATCATGAGGATCCCAGATGCACACCTGCAGCACACAACGCGCAGACACCAGATACACACCCGCAGCCCCTACCGTGTGGATCCCATATTCACACACACACTATCCACCGTAAGGTGCCCAGATACACAACCACAGTTCCACTGTGAGTAGCCCAGATACACACCCGCAGCACCCACCGCGAGGAGCTCAGATACACACGCACAGCACCCACCATGAGGAGCCCAGATACACACCCGCAGCACCCACCGTGAGGAGCCCAGAACACACCCGCATCACCCACCGTGAGGAGCGCAGATACACACCCGCAGCACCCACTGTGAGGAGCCCAGATACACACCCTCAGCACCCACCCTGAGGAGCCCAGATACAAACCCGTGGTACTCACCTTGAGGATCCCGGAGACACACTCACGCCTCCACCGTTAGGAGCACAGCTACACAACCGTGGTTCCACCATGAGGAGCCCAGATACACACCCTAAGCACCCACACTGAGGAGCCCAGATACACACGCGCAGTACACAGCCTGAGGTGTTCAGATACACAAGCGTAGCACCAATTGTGTGGAGCCCAGTATCACACACGCAGCACCAACCCTGAGGTGCACAGATACACCACCGCAGCACCGAGCGAGAGAATCCCAGATCCACACCTGCAGCACACAACGCGCAGACACCAGATACACACCCGCAGCCCCTACCGTGTGGATCCCATATTCACACCCACACTACCCACCGTAAGGTGCCCAGATACACAACCACAGTTCCACTGTGAGGAGCCCAGATACACACCCGCAGCACCCCCGTGAGGAGCCCAGATACAAACCCGTGGTACTCCCTTGACGATCCCAGAGAAACACTCACGCCTCGACCGTTAGGAGCACAGCTACACAACCGCGGTTTGATCATGAGGAGCCCACATACACAACCGCAGCACCCACCCTGAGAAGCCCAGATACACACGCGCAGTACCCACGCTGAGGTGTTCAGATAGACACCCGAAAGACCCACCGTGAGGATCCCAGATAGACACCCGCAGCACCCACCGTGAGGAGCACAGATACACACCCACAGCACCCACAGTGAGGAGCTTGGATACACATATGCAGCACCCACCCTGAGGAGTCCAGATACAGTCCCGCAGCACCCACCGTGAGAAGTCCAGATACACACCCGCAGCACCCAGCATGAGGAGCTCAGATACACACACGCAGCACCCACCGTGAGGAGCCCGGATACACACCCGCAGCACCCAAAGTGAGGAGCTCAGAGACACAGCCGCAGCACCCACCATGAGGAGCCCAGATACACACCCGCAGCACCAATTGTGTGGAGCCCAGTATCACACACGCAGCACCAACCCTGAGGAGCACAGATACACCACCGCAGCACCCATCGTGAGGATCCCAGATGCACACCTGCAGCACACAACGCGCAGACACCAGATACACACCCACAGCCCCTACCGTGTGGATCCCATATTCACAGCCGCAGCACCCACCGTGAGGAGCCCAGATACACACCCGCAGCACCCACCGCGAGGAGCTCAGATACACACGCACAGCACCCACGCTGAGGAGCCCAGATACACACCCGCAGCACCCACCGCGAGGAGCTCAGATACACACGCACAGCACCCACGCTGAGGAGCCCAGATACACACCCGCAGCACCCACTCTGAGGAGCCCAGATTCACAAGCGTAGCACCAATTGTGTGGAGCCCAGTATCACACACGCATCACCAACCCTGAGGAGCACAGATACACCACTGCAGCACCCAGCGAGAGAATCCGAGATACACACACGCAGCACACAACGCGAGGAGCTCAGATACACACCCACAGCACCCACCGTGAGGAGCCCAGATACACACCCGCAGCACCCACCGTGAGGAGCCCAGATACACACCCGCAGCACCCACCGCGAGGAGTTCAGATACACACCCGCATCACCCACCGTGAGGAGCCCAGATACACACCCGCATCACCCACCGTGAGGAGCCCAGATACACACCCTCATCACCCACCATGAGGAGCCCAGATACACACCCTCATCACCCACCATGAGGAGCCCAGATACACACCCGCAGCACCCACTGTGAGGAGCCCAAATACACACCCGCAGCACCCACCATGAGGAGCCCAGATACACAAGCGTAGCACCAATTGTGTGGAGCCCAGTATCACACACGCATCACCAACCCTGAGGAGCACAGATACACCACCGCAGCACCCAGCGAGAGAATCCGAGATACACACCCGCAGCACCCACCGTGAGGAGCCCAGATACACACCCGCAAGACGCACCGTGAGGAGCTCGGATACGCAAGTGCAGCACCCACCGTAAGGAGCCCATATACACACGCGCAGTACCCACCGTGAGGAGCCGAGCTACACACCCGCAGCACCTTCCTTGAGGAACCCATATACACACCTGCAGCACCCACCGTGAGGAGCCCAGATACACAGCTGCAGCACCCTCCTTGAGGAACCCATATACACACCTGCAGCACCCACCGCGAGGAGCCCAGATACACACCCGCAGCACCCACCCTGAGGAGCCCAGATACACACACGCAGTACACACCCTGAGGTGTTCAGATACACACCCGCAGCACCCACCCTGAGGTGTTCAGATACACAGCCGCAGCATCCACCGTGAGGAGCCCAGATACACACCCGCAAGACGCACCGTGAGGAGCTCAGATACACACCCGCAGCACCCACCGTGAGGAGCCCAGATACACACCCGCAGCACCCACGATGAGGAGCCCAGATACACACCCGCAGCACCCACGCTGAGGAGCCCAGATACACACCCGCAGCACCCACCGTGAGGAGCCCAGATACACACCCGCTGCACCCACCGTGAGGAGCCCAGATACACACCCGTTGCACCCACCGTGAGGAGCCCAGATACTCACCCGCTGCACCCACTGTGAGGAGCCCAGATACACACCCGCAGCACCCACCGCGAGGAGTTCAGATACACACCCGCATCACCCACCGTGAGGAGCCCAGATACACACCCGCAGCACCCACCGTGAGGAGCCCAGATACACACCCGCAGCACCCACCGCGAGGAGTTCAGATACACACCCGCATCACCCACCGTGAGGAGCCCAGATACACACCCGCAGCACCCACCGCGAGGAGTTCAGATACACACCCGCAGCACCCACCGCGAGGAGCCCAGATACAAACCCGTGGTACTCACCTTGAGGATCCCAGAGACACACTCACGCCTCCACCGTTAGGAGCACAGCTACACAACCGTGGTTCCACCATGAGGAGCCCACATACACATCCTAAGAACCCACCTTGAGGAGCCCAGATACACACCTGCAGCACCCACCCTGAGGTGTTCAGATACACATCCGCAGCGCTGACCCTGAGGAGCCCAGATACACACCCGCAAGACGCACCGTGAGGAGCTCGGATACGCAAGTGCAGCACCCACCGTAAGGAGCCCATATACACACGCGCAGTACGCACCGTGAGGAGCCGAGCTACACACCCGCAGCACCCACCGTGAGGAGCCCAGATACACAGCTGCAGCACCCTCCTTTTTGAACCCATATACACACCTGCAGCACCCACCATGAGGAGCCCAGATACACACCTGCAGCACCCACCGTGAGTATCCCAGATACACACGCGTAGTACACACCCTGAGGTGTTCAGATACACACCCGCAGCACCCACCCTGAGGTGTTCAGATACACAGCCACAGCACCCAGCGTGAGCGGCCCAGATACACACTCGCAGCACCCACTGTGAGGAGCCCAGATACACAAGCGTAGCACCAATTCTGTGGAGCCCAGTATCACACACGCAGCACCAACCCTGAGGAGCACAGATACACCACCGCAGCACCCATCGTGAGGATCCCAGATGCACACCTGCAGCACACAACGCGCAGACACCAGATACACACCCGCAGCCCCTACCGTGTGGATCCCATATTCACACACACACTATCCACCGTAAGGTGCCCAGATACACAACCACAGTTCCACTGTGAGTAGCCCAGATACACACCCGCAGCACCCACCGTGAGGAGCCCAGATACACACCCGCAGCACCCACCGCGAGGAGCTCAGATACACACGCACAGCACCCACCATGAGGAGCCCAGATACACACCCGCAGCACCCATCGTGAGGAGCCCAGATACACACCCGCAGCACCCATCGTGAGGAGCCCAGATACACACCCGCAGCACCCACTGTGAGGAGCCCAGATACACACCCGCAGCACCCACCGTGAGGAGCCCAGAACACACCCGCATCACCCACCGTGAGGAGCCCAGATACACACCCTCAGCACCCGTTGTGAGGAGCCCAGATACACACCCTCAGCACCCACCGTGATGAGCCCAGATACAAACCCGTGGTACACACCTTGAGGATCCCGGAGACACACTCACGCCTCCACCGTTAGGAGCACAGCTACACAACTGTAGTTCCACCATGAGGAGCCCAGATACACACCCTAAGCACCCACACTGAGGAGCCCAGATACACACGCGCAGTACACAGCCTGAGGTGTTCAGATACACAAGCGTAGCACCAATTGTGTGGAGCCCAGTATCACACACGCAGCACCAACCCTGAGGTGCACAGATACACCACCGCAGCACCGAGCGAGAGAATCCCAGATCCACACCTGCAGCACACAACGCGCAGACACCAGATACACACCCGCAGCACCCACCGTGAGGAGCTCAGATACACACCCGCAGCACCCTCCATGTGGAGCCCAGATAAACACCCTCAGCACCCACCGTGAGGAGCTCAGATACAAACCCGTGGTACTCACCTAGAGGTTCCCAGAGACACACTCACGCCTCCACCATGAGGAGCACAGCTACACAACCACGGTTCCACCATGAGGAGCCCAGATACACACCCACAGCACCCGCCGTGAGGAGCACAGATACACAACCGCAAGACCCACCGTGAGGAGCTCGGATACGCAAGTGCAGCACCCACCGTGAGGATCACATATACACACCCACAGCACCCACAGTGAGGAGCTTGGATACACATATGCAGCACCCACCGTGAGAAGTCCAGATACACACCCGCAGCACCCAACATGAGGAGCTCAGGTACACACCCGCAGCACCCACCGTGAGGAGCCCGGATACACACCCGCAGCACCCAAAGTGAGGAGCTCAGAGACACAGCCGCAGCACCCACCATGAGGAGCCCAGATACACACCCGCAGCACCCACGCTGAGGAGCCCAGATACACAAGCGTAGCACCAATTGTGTGGAGCCCAGTATCACACACGCAGCACCAACCCTGAGGAGCACAGATACACCACCGCAGCACCCATCGTGAGGATCCCAGATGCACACCTGCAGCACACAACGCGCAGACACCAGATACACACCCACAGCCCCTACCGTGTGGATCCCATATTCACACACACACTATCCACCGTAAGGTGCCCAGATACACAACCACAGTTCCACTGTGAGTAGCCCAGATACACACCCGCAGCACCCACCGCGAGGAGCTCAGATACACACGCACAGCACCCACCCTGAGGAGCCCAGATACACACCCGCAGCACCCACCGTGAGGAGTTCAGTTACACACCCGCATCACCCACCGTCAGGAGCCCAGATACAAACCCGTGGTACTCACCTTGAGGATCCCGGAGACACACTCACGCATCCACCGTTAGGAGCACAGCTACACAACCGTGGTTCCACCATGAGGAGCCCAGATACACACCCTAAGCACCCACACTGAGGAGCCCAGATACACACGCGCAGTACACAGCCTGAGGTGTTCACATACATATCCGCAGCACTGACCCTGAGGAGCCCAGATACACACCTGCAACATCCACCGTGAGGAGCCCAGATACACACCCGCAAGACGCACCGTGAGGAGCTCGGATACGCAAGTGCAGCACCCACCGTAAGGAGCCCATATACACACGCGCAGTACCCACCATGAGGAGCCGAGCTACACACCTGCAGCACCCTCCTTGAGGAACCCATATACACACCTGCAGCACCCACCGTGAGGACCCCAGATACACAGCTGCAGCACCCTCCTTGAGGAACCCATATACACACCTGCAGCACCCACCGTGAGGAGCCCAGATACACACCTGCAGCACCCACCGTGAGTATGCCAGATACACATGCGCAGTACACACCCTGAGGTGTTCAGATACACACCCGCAGCACCCACCCTGAGGTGTTCAGATACACAGCCGCAACATCCAAGGTGAGGAGCCCAGATACACAACCGCAAGACGCACCGTGAGGAGCTCAGATACACACCTGCAGCACCCACGCTGAGGAGCCCAGATACACACCCGCAGCACCCACGCTGAGGAGCCCAGATACACAAGCGTAGCACCAATTGTGTGGAGCCCAGTATCACACACGCATCACCAACCCTGAGGAGAACAGATACACCACCGCAGCACCCAGCGAGAGAATCCGAGATACACACACGCAGCACACAACGCGAGGAGCTCAGATACACACCCACAGCACCCACCGTGAGGAGCCCAGATACACACCCGCAGCACCCACCGCGAGGAGTTCAGATACACACCCACATCACCCACCGTGAGGAGCCCAGATACACACCTGCATCACCCACCGTGAGGAGCCCAGATACACACCCTCATCACCCACCATGAGGAGCCCAGATACACACCCTCAGCACCCACCGTGAGGAGCCCAGATACAAACCCGTGGTACTCACCTTGAGGATCCTGGAGACACACTCATGCCTCCACCGTTAGGAGCACAGCTACACAACCGTGGTTCCACCATGAGGAGCCCAGATACACACCCTAAGCACCCACACTGTGGAGCCCAGATACACACGCGCAGTACACAGCCTGAGGTGTTCAGATACACACCCGCAGCACCCACCCTGAGGTGTTCAGATACATATCCGCAGCACTGACCCTGAGGAGCCCAGATACACACCCGCAGCATCCACCGTGAGGAGCCCAGATACACACCCGCAAGACGCACCGTGAGGAGCTCGGATACGCAAGTGCAGCACCCACCGTAAGGAGCCCATATACACACGCGCAGTACCCACCGTGAGGAGCCGAGCTACACACCCGCAGCACCTTCCTTGAGGAACCCATATACACACCTGCAGCACCAAACGTGAGGAGCCCAGATACACAGCTGCAGCACCCTCCTTGAGCAACCCATATACACACCTGCAGCACCCACCGTGAGGAGCCCAGATACACACCTGCAGCACCCACCGTGAGTATCCCAGATACACACCCGCAGCACCCACCCTGAGGAGCCCAGATACACACACGCAGTACACACCCTGAGGTGTTCAGATACACACCCGCAGCACCCACCCTGAGGTGTTCAGATACACACCCGCAGCATCCACCGTGAGGAGCCCAGATACACACCCGCAAGACGCACCGTGAGGAGCTCAGATACACACCCGCAGCACCCACGTTGAGGAGCCCAGATACACAAGCGTAGCACCAATTGTGTGGAGCCCAGTATCACACACGCAGCACCAACCCTGAGGAGCACAGATACACCACCGCAGCACCCATCGTGAGAATCCCAGATGCACACCTGCAGCACACAACGCGCAGACACCAGATACACACCTGCAGCCCCTACCGTGTGGATCCCATATTCACACACACACTATCCACCGTAAGGTGCCCAGATGCACAACCACAGTTCCACTGTGAGTAGCCCAGATACACACCCGCAGCACCCACCGTGAGGAGCCCAGATACCCACCCGCAGCACCCACCATGACGAGCCCAGATACACACCCGCAGCACCCACGCTGAGGAGCCCAGATACACACCCACAGCACCCACCGTGAGGAGCCCAGATACACACCCGCTGCACCCACCGTGAGGAGCCCAGATACACACCCGCAGCACCCACCGCGAGGAGTTCAGATACACACCCTCAGCACCCACCCTGAGGAGCCCAGATACAAACCCGTGGTACTCACCTTGAGGATCCCAGAGACACACTCACGCCTCCACCGTTAGGAGCACAGCTACACAACCGTGGTTCCACCATGAGGAGCCCACATACACATCCTAAGCACCCACCTTGAGGAGCCCAGATACACACCCGCAGCACCCACCCTGAGGTGTTCAGATACACATCCGCAGCGCTGACCCTGAGGAGCCCAGATACACACCCGCAAGACGCACCGTGAGGAGCTCGGATACGCAAGTGCAGCACCCACCGTAAGGAGCCCATATACACACGCGCAGTACGCACCGTGAGGAGCCGAGCTACACACCCGCAGCACCCACCGTGAGGAGCCCAGATACACAGCTGCAGCACCCTCCTTGAGGAACCCATATACACACCTTCAGCACCCACCATGAAGAGCCCAGATACACACCTGCAGCACCCACCGTGAGTATCCCAGATACACACGCGTAGTACACACCCTGAGGTGTTCAGATACACACCCGCAGCACCCACCCTGAGGTGTTCAGATACACAGCCGCAGCATCCACCGTGAGGAGCCCAGATACACACCCGCAAGACGCACCCTGAGGAGCCCAGATACACAAGCGTAGCACCAGTTGTGTGGAGCCCAGTATCACACACGCAGCACCAACCCTGAGGTGCACAGATACACCACCGCAGCACCCATCGTGAGAATCCCAGATGCACACCTGCAGCACACAACGCGCAGACACCAGATACACACCCACAGCCCCTACCGTGTGGATCCCATATTCACACCCACAGTATCCACCGTAAGGTGCCCAGATACACAACCACAGTTCCACTGTGAGGAGCCCAGATACACAACCGCAGCACCCACCATGAGGAGCCCAGATACACACCCGCAGCACCCACCGTGAGGAGTTCAGATACACACCCTCAGCACCCACTGTGAGGAGCCCAGATACACACCCTCAGCACCCACCGTGAGGACCCCAGATACACACCCGCAGCACCCACCGTGAGGAGCCCAGATACACACCCGCAGCACCCACCGTGAGGAGCCCAGATACACACCCGCAGCACCCAGCATGTGGAGCCCAGATACACACCCGCAGCACCCAGCATGTGGAGCCCAGATACACACCAGCAGCACCCACCATGAGGAGCCCAGATACAAACCCGTGGTACTCCCTTGACGATCCCAGAGAAACACTCACGCCTCGACCATTAGGAGCACAGCTACACAACCACGGACCAGATACACCCCCGCAGCACCCACCCTGAGGAGACAAGATACACACGCGCAGTACCCACCCTGAGGTGTTCAGATACACACCCGCAAGACCCACCGTGAGGTGCACAGATACACACCCACAACACCCACCGTGAGGAGCCCAGATACACAACCGCAAGACCCACCGTGAGGAGCTAGGATACTCAAGTGCAGCACCCACCGTGAGGATCCCATTTACACACCCACTGCACTCACAGTGAGGAGCTTGAATACACACCTGCAGCACCCACCGTGAGGAGCTGAGCTACACATCCGCAGCACCCTCATTGAGGAGCCCAGATACACACCAGCAGCACCCACCATGAGGAGCCCAGATACAAACCCGTGGTACTCCCTTGACGATCCCAGAGAAACACTCACGCCTCGACCATTAGGAGCACAGCTACACAACCACGGACCAGATACACCCCCGCAGCACCCACCCTGAGGAGACAAGATACACACGCGCAGTACCCACCCTGAGGTGTTCAGATACACACCCGCAAGACCCACCGTGAGGTGCACAGATACACACCCACAACACCCACCGTGAGGAGCCCAGATACACAACCGCAAGACCCACCGTGAGGAGCTAGGATACGCAAGTGCAGCACCAACCGTGAGGATCCCATTTACACACCCACTGCACTCACAGTGAGGAGCTTGAATACACACCTGCAGCACCCACCGTGAGGAGCTGAGCTACACATCCGCAGCACCCTCATTGAGGAGCCCAGATACACACCCGCAGCACCCACCGTGAGGAACCCGGATACACACCCGCAGCACCCACCCTGAGGAGACCAGATACACACCCACAGCACCCAATGTGTGGAGCCCAGATACACACCCGCAGCACCCACCTTGAGCAGCCCAGATACACACATGGAGCACCCACCGTGAGGAGTCCAGATACACACCCACAGCACCCACCATGAGGAGCCCAGATACACACGCACAGCGCCCACCTTGAGGAGCCCAGATACACACGCGCAGTACCCACCCTGAGGTGTTCAGATACACACCCTCAGCACCCACCCTGAAGTGTTCAGATACACACCCACAGTACCCACCTTGAGGAGCCTAGATACACACCCGCAAGACCCACCGTGAGGAGTTCGGATACGCAAGTGCAGCACCCACCGTGAGGATCCTATATACACACGCGCAGTACCCACTGTGAGGAGCTCAGATACACAGCCAAAGCACCCACCGTGAGGGGCTAAGATGCACACCCGCAGCACCCAGCATGTGGAACCCAGATACACACCCGCAGCACCCACCGTGAGGAGCCCAGATACACACCCGCAACACCCACCGTGAGGATCCCAGATACACACCCGCAGGACCCACCGTGAGGAGCCCAGATACACACCCGCAGCACCCACCATGAGGTGCCCAGCTACACACCCGCAGCACCCACCGTGAGGAGCCCAGATACTCACCCACAGCACCCACGGTGAGGGGCTAAGATACACACCCGCAGCACCCAGCATGTGGAATCCAGATAGACACCCGCAGCACTCACCGTGCGGGGCCCAGATACACACCCACAGCACCCACCGTGAGGAGCCCAGATACACACCCGCAGCACCCACCGTGAGGTGAACAGATACACACCCGCAGCACCCACCGTGAGGGGCTAAGATGCACACCCGCAGCACCCAGCATGTGGAACCCAGATACACACCCGCAGCACCCACCGTGAGGTGAACCGATACACACCCGTAGTACCCACCGTGAGGAGCCCAGATACACACCCGCAGCACCCACCATGAGGTGCCCAGCTACACACCCGCAGCACCCACCATGAGGTGCCCAGCTACACACGCGCAGCACCCACCATGAGGTGAACATATACACACCCGCAGCACCCATCGTGAGGAGCCCAGATACACACCCGCAGCACCCACTGTGAGGAGCCCAGATACACACCCGCAGCACCCACCATGAGGAGGCCAGATACACACCCGCAGCACCCACCATGAGGAGGCAAATCACTCACCCGCAGCACCGACCGTGAGGAGCCCAGGTACACACCCGCAGCACCCACCGTGAGGAGCCCAGATACACACCCGCAGCACCCACCCTGAGGAGCCCAGATACACACCCGCAGCACCCAGCATGTGGAGCCCAGATACACACCCGCAGCACCCAGCATGTGGAGCCCAGATACACACCCGCAGCACCCAGCATGTGGAGCCCAGATACACACCAGCAGCACCCAGCATGTGGAGCCCAGATACACACCAGCAGCTCCCACCGTGAGGAGCCCAGAAATACACCCGCAGCACCCACCCTGAGGAGCCGAGATACATAGGCGCAACATCCACGCTTAGGAGCCCAGATAGACACCCGCAGCACCCACCATGAGGAGGGAAATTACTCACCCACAGCACCCACCGTGAGGAGCCCAGATACACACCCGCAGCACCCACCGTGAGGAGCCCAGATACACACCCACAGCACCCACCCTGAGGATCCCAGATACACACCCACAGCCCCCACCGTGAGGGGCTAAGATGCACACCCGCAGCACCCACCGTGAGGTGCCCAGCTACACAGGCGCAGCACCCACCGTGAGGTGAACATATACACACCCGCAGCACCCACCGTGAGGAGCCCAGATACACACCCACAGCACCCACCGTGAGGAGCCCAGATACACACCCACAGCACCCACCCTGAGGATCCCAGATACACACCCGCAGCACCGACCGTGAGGAGCCCAGGTACACACCCGCAGCACCCACCATGAGGAGCCCAGATACACACCCGCAGCACCCACCGTGAGGAGCCCAGATACACACCCGCAGCACCCACCATGAGGAGCCCAGATACACACCCGCAGCACCCACCCTGAGCAGCCCAGATACACACCCGCAGCACCCACCGTGAGGGGCTAAGATGCACACCCGCAGCACCCACCGTGAGGTGCCCAGATACACACCCGTAGTACCCACCGTGAGGAGCCCAGATACACACCCGCAGCACCCACCATGAGGAGCCCAGATACACACCCGCAGCACCCACCCTGAGCAGCCCAGATACACACCCGCAGCACCCACCGTGAGGGGCTAAGATGCACACCGGCAGCACCCACCGTGAGGAGCCCAGATACACACCCGCAGCACCCACTGTGAGGAGCCCAGATACACACCCGCAGCACCCACCATGAGGAGGCCAGATACACACCCGCAGCACCCACCATGAGGAGGCAAATCACTCACCCGCAGCACCGACCGTGAGGAGCCCAGGTACACACCCGCAGCACCCACCGTGAGGAGCCCAGATACACACCCGCAGCACCCACCCTGAGGAGCCCAGATACACACCCGCAGCACCCAGCATGTGGAGCCCAGATACACACCCGCAGCACCCAGCATGTGGAGCCCAGATACACACCCGCAGCACCCAGCATGTGGAGCCCAGATACACACCAGCAGCACCCAGCATGTGGAGCCCAGATACACACCAGCAGCTCCCACCGTGAGGAGCCCAGAAATACACCCGCAGCACCCACCCTGAGGAGCCGAGATACATAGGCGCAACATCCACGCTTAGGAGCCCAGATAGACACCCGCAGCACCCACCATGAGGAGGGAAATTACTCACCCACAGCACCCACCGTGAGGAGCCCAGATACACACCCGCAGCACCCACCGTGAGGAGCCCAGATACACACCCGCAGCACCCACCCTGAGGAGCCCAGATACACACCCACAGCCCCCACCGTGAGGGGCTAAGATGCACACCCGCAGCACCCACCGTGAGGTGCCCAGCTACACAGGCGCAGCACCCACCGTGAGGTGAACATATACACACCCGCAGCACCCACCGTGAGGAGCCCAGATACACACCCACAGCACCCACCGTGAGGAGCCCAGATACACACCCACAGCACCCACCCTGAGGATCCCAGATACACACCCGCAGCACCGACCGTGAGGAGCCCAGGTACACACCCGCAGCACCCACCAAGAGGAGCCCACATACACACCCGCAGCACCCACCGTGAGGAGCCCAGATACACACCCGCAGCACCCACCATGAGGAGCCCAGATACACACCCGCAGCACCCACCCTGAGCAGCCCAGATACACACCCGCAGCACCCACCGTGAGGGGCTAAGATGCACACCCGCAGCACCCATCGTGAGGTGCCCAGATACACACCCGCAGCACCCACCATGAGGAGCCCAGATACACACCCGCAGCACCCACACTGAGGAGCCCAGATACACACCCGCAGCACCCACCATGAGGAGCCCAGATACACACCCGCAGCACCCACCCTGAGGAGCCCAGATACACACCCGCAGCACCCACCGTGAGGGGCTAAGATGCACACCCGCAGCACCCACCGTGAGGTGCCCAGCTACACAGGCGCAGCACCCACCGTGAGGTGAACATATACACACCCGCAGCACCCACCGTGAGGAGCCCAGATACACACCCGCAGCACCCACCCTGAGGAGCCCAGATACACACCCGCAGCACCCACCCTGAGGAGCCCAGATACACACCCGCAGCACCCACCCTGAGGAGCCCAGATACACACCCGCAGCACCCAGCATGTGGAGCCCAGATACACACCCGCAGCACCCACCCTGAGGAGCCAAGATACACACCCGCAGCACCCACCATGAGGAGGGAAATTACTCACCCGCAGCACCCACCGTGAGGAGCCCCGATACACACCCGCAGCACCCACCGTGAGGAGCCCAGATACACACCCGCAGCACCCACCGTGAGGAGCCCAGATACACAACCGCGGTTCCACCGTGAGGAGCCCAGAAATACACCCGCAACACCCACCATGAGGAGGGAAATTACTGACCTACAGCACCCAGCGTGAGGAGCCCCGATACACACCCGCAGCACCCACTGTGAGGAGCCCCGATACACACCCGCAGCACCAACCGTGAGGAGCCCAGATACACACCCGCAGCACCCACCGTGAGGAGCCCAGATACACACCCGCAGCACCCACCGTGAGGAACCCAGATACACACTCACAGCACCCACCGTGAGGAACAGATATACACACCCGCAGCACCCACCGTGAGGAACCCAGATACAGATCCGCAGCACCGACCGTTAGGTGCACAGATACACAACCGCAGCACCCAGCCTGAGGAGTCTAGATACACACGTGCAGCACCCACCGTGAGGAGCCCAGATACACACCTGCAGCACCCACCGTGAGGAGCCCAGATACACACCCACAGCTCCCACCGTGAGGTGCACAAATACAAATCCACAGCACCCACCGTGAGGAGCCCAGATACACACCCGCAGCACCCACCATGAGGAGCCCAGATACAGATCCGCAGCACCGACCGTTAGGTGCACAGATACACAACCGCAGCACCCAGCCTGAGGAGTCTAGATACACACGTGCAGCACCCACCGTGAGGAGCCCAGATACACACTCACAGCACCCACCGTGAGGAACTCAGATACGCATCCGCAGCACCCACCGTGAGGAGCCCAGATACACAACCGCAGTTCCACCCTGAGGATACCAGATACACAACCGCGTTTCCACCGTGAGGAGCCCAGAAATACACCCGCAGCACCCACCCTGAGGGGCCGAGATACATAGGCGCAACATCCATCCTGAGGAGCCTAGATAGACACCCGCAGCACCCACCATGAGGAGGGAAATTACTCACCCACAGCACCCACCGTGAGGAGCCCCGATACACACCCGCAGCACACACCGTGAGGAGCCCAGATACACACCCGCAGCACCCACCATGTGGAGCCGAGCTACACACCCGCAGCACCCACCGTGAGGTGCACCGATACACACCCGCAGCACCCACCGTGAGGTGCACAGATACACAGCCGCAGTACCCACCGTGTGGAGCCCAGATACACACCATCAGCACCCACCGTGAGGTGCACAGATACACACCCGCAGTACCCACCGTGTGGAGCCCAGATACACACCCACAGCTCCCACCGTGAGGTGCACAAATACAAATCCACAGCACCCACCGTGAGGAGCTCGGATAAACAAGTGCAGCACCCATAATGTGGAGCCCAGATACACACCCACAGCACCCACCGTGAGGAGCCCAGATACACACCCGCAGCACCCACCATGAGGAGGGAAATTACTCACCCGCAGCACCCACCGTGAGGAGCCCCGATACACACCCGCAGCACCCACCGTGAGGAGCCCAGATACACACCCGCAGCACCCACCGTGAGGAGCCCAGATACACAACCGCGGTTCCACCGTGAGGAGCCCAGAAATACACCCGCAACACCCACCATGAGGAGGGAAATTACTGACCTACAGCACCCAGCGTGAGGAGCCCCGATACACACCCGCAGCACCCACTGTGAGGAGCCCCGATACACACCCGCAGCACCAACCGTGAGGAGCCCAGATACACACCCGCAGCACCCACCGTGAGGAGCCCAGATACACACCCGCAGCACCCACCGTGAGGAACCCAGATACACACTCACAGCACCCACCGTGAGGAACACATATACACACCCGCAGCACCCACCGTGAGGAACCCAGATACAGATCCGCAGCACCGACCGTTAGGTGCACAGATACACAACCGCAGCACCCAGCCTGAGGAGTCTAGATACACACGTGCAGCACCCACCGTGAGGAGCCCAGATACACACCTGCAGCACCCACCGTGAGGAGCCCAGATACACACCCACAGCTCCCACCGTGAGGTGCACAAATACAAATCCACAGCACCCACCGTGAGGAGCCCAGATACACACCCGCAGCACCCACCATGAGGAGCCCAGATACAGATCCGCAGCACCGACCGTTAGGTGCACAGATACACAACCGCAGCACCCAGCCTGAGGAGTCTAGATACACACGTGCAGCACCCACCGTGAGGAGCCCAGATACACACTCACAGCACCCACCGTGAGGAACTCAGATACACATCCGCAGCACCCACCGTGAGGAGCCCAGATACACAACCGCAGTTCCACCCTGAGGATACCAGATACACAACCGCGTTTCCACCGTGAGGAGCCCAGAAATACACCCGCAGCACCCACCCTGAGGGGCCGAGATACATAGGCGCAACATCCATCCTGAGGAGCCTAGATAGACACCCGCAGCACCCACCATGAGGAGGGAAATTACTCACCCACAGCACCCACCGTGAGGAGCCCCGATACACACCCGCAGCACACACCGTGAGGAGCCCAGATACACACCCGCAGCACCCACCATGTGGAGCCGAGCTACACACCCGCAGCACCCACCGTGAGGTGCACCGATACACACCCGCAGCACCCACCGTGAGGTGCACAGATACACAGCCGCAGTACCCACCGTGTGGAGCCCAGATACACACCATCAGCACCCACCGTGAGGTGCACAGATACACACCCGCAGTACCCACCGTGTGGAGCCCAGATACACACCCACAGCTCCCACCGTGAGGTGCACAAATACAAATCCACAGCACCCACCGTGAGGAGCTCGGATAAACAAGTGCAGCACCCATAATGTGGAGCCCAGATACACACCCACAGCACCCACCGTGAGGAGCCCAGATACACACCCGCAGCACCCACCATGAGGAGGGAAATTACTCACCCGCAGCACCCACCGTGAGGAGCCCCGATACACACCCGCAGCACCCACCGTGAGGAGCCCAGATACACACCCGCAGCACCCACCGTGAGGAGCCCAGATACACAACCGCGGTTCCACCGTGAGGAGCCCAGAAATACACCCGCAACACCCACCATGAGGAGGGAAATTACTGACCTACAGCACCCAGCGTGAGGAGCCCCGATACACACCCGCAGCACCCACTGTGAGGAGCCCCGATACACACCCGCAGCACCAACCGTGAGGAGCCCAGATACACACCCGCAGCACCCACCGTGAGGAGCCCAGATACACACCCGCAGCACCCACCGTGAGGAACCCAGATACACACTCACAGCACCCACCGTGAGGAACACATATACACACCCGCAGCACCCACCGTGAGGAACCCAGATACAGATCCGCAGCACCGACCGTTAGGTGCACAGATACACAACCGCAGCACCCAGCCTGAGGAGTCTAGATACACACGTGCAGCACCCACCGTGAGGAGCCCAGATACACACCTGCAGCACCCACCGTGAGGAGCCCAGATACACACCCACAGCTCCCACCGTGAGGTGCACAAATACAAATCCACAGCACCCACCGTGAGGAGCCCAGATACACACCCGCAGCACCCACCATGAGGAGCCCAGATACAGATCCGCAGCACCGACCGTTAGGTGCACAGATACACAACCGCAGCACCCAGCCTGAGGAGTCTAGATACACACGTGCAGCACCCACCGTGAGGAGCCCAGATACACACTCACAGCACCCACCGTGAGGAACTCAGATACACATCCGCAGCACCCACCGTGAGGAGCCCAGATACACAACCGCAGTTCCACCCTGAGGATACCAGATACACAACCGCGTTTCCACCGTGAGGAGCCCAGAAATACACCCGCAGCACCCACCCTGAGGGGCCGAGATACATAGGCGCAACATCCATCCTGAGGAGCCTAGATAGACACCCGCAGCACCCACCATGAGGAGGGAAATTACTCACCCACAGCACCCACCGTGAGGAGCCCCGATACACACCCGCAGCACACACCGTGAGGAGCCCAGATACACACCCGCAGCACCCACCATGTGGAGCCGAGCTACACACCCGCAGCACCCACCGTGAGGTGCACCGATACACACCCGCAGCACCCACCGTGAGGTGCACAGATACACAGCCGCAGTACCCACCGTGTGGAGCCCAGATACACACCATCAGCACCCACCGTGAGGTGCACAGATACACACCCGCAGTACCCACCGTGTGGAGCCCAGATACACACCCACAGCTCCCACCGTGAGGTGCACAAATACAAATCCACAGCACCCACCGTGAGGAGCTCGGATAAACAAGTGCAGCACCCATAATGTGGAGCCCAGATACACACCCACAGCACCCACCGTGAGGAGCCCAGATACACACACGTAGTACCCACCGTGAGGAGCCCAGATACACACCCGCAGCACCCACCGTGAGGTGCCCAGCTACACACGCGCAGCACCCACCGTGAGGTGAACATATACACACCCGCAGCACCCACCGTGAGGAGCCCAGATACACACCCGCAGCACCCACCGTGAGGAGCCCAGATACACACCTGCAGCACCCACCATGAGGAGGCAAATCACTCACCCGCAGCACCGACCGTGAGGAGCCCAGATACACACCCGCAGCACCCATCGTGAGGAGCCCAGATACACACCCGCAGCACCCACCCTGAGGAGCCCAGATACACACCCGCAGCACCCAGCATGTGGAGCCCAGATACACACCCGCAGCACCCAGCATGTGGAGTCCAGATACACACCCGCAGCACCCAGCATGTGGAGCCCAGATACACACCAGCAGCACCCACCCTGAGGAGCCCAGATACACACCCGCAGCATCCACCCTGAGGAGCCCAGATACACAGCCGCGGTTCCACCCTGAGGATACCAGATACACAACCGCGGTTCCACCATGAGGAGCCCAGAAATACACCCGCAGCACCCACCCTGAGGAGCCGAGATACATAGGCGCAACATCCACGCTTAGGAGCCCAGATAGACACCCGCAGCACCCACCATGAGGAGGGAAATTACTCACCCACAGCACCCACCGTGAGGAGCCCCGATACACACCCGCAGCACACACCGTGAGGAACCCAGATACACACCAGCAGCACCCACCATGAGGAGCCCAGATACACAACCGCAGCACCCACAATCTGGAGCCCAGATACACACCCGCAGCACCCACCTTGAGCAGCCCAGATACACACATGGAGCACCCACCGTGAGGAGCCCAGATACACACCCACAGCACCCACCGTGAGGAGCCCAGATACACACGTGCAGCACCCAGCCTGAGGAGCCCAGATACACACGCACAGCACCCACCTTGAGGTGTTCAGATACACACCCACAGTACCCACCTTGAGGAGCCCAGATACACACCCGCAAGACCCACCGTGAGGAGCTCGGATACTCAAGTGCAGCACCCACCGTGAGGATCCTATATACACACGCGCAGTACCCACTGTGAGGAGCTCAGATACACAGCCGCAGCACCCACCGTGAGGGGCTAAGATGCACACCCGCAGCACCCACCGTGCGGAGCCCAGATACACACCCGCAGCATCCACCATGTGGAGCCGAGCTACACACCCGCAGCACCCAGCGTGAGGTGCACCGATACACACCCGCAGCAACCACCGTGAGGTGCACAGATACACAGCCGCAGTACCCACCGTGTGGAGCCCAGATACACACCCACAGCTCCCACCATGAGGTGCACAAATACAAATCCACAGCCCCCACCGTGAGGAGCCCAGATACACACCTGCAGCACCCTCCATGAGGAGCCCAGATACACACGCGCAGCACCCACACTGAGGTGTTCAGATACACACCCACAGCACCCACCGTGAGGAGCCCAGATACACACCTGCAGCACCCACCGTGCGGAACCCATATACACACCCGCAGCACCCACCGTGAGGAGCCCAGATACACACGCGCAACACCCACACTGAGGTGTTCAGATACACACCCACAGCACCCACCGTGAGTAGCCCAGATACAGATCCGCAGCACCGACCGTTAGGTGCACAGATACACAACCGCAGCACCCAGCCTGAGGAGTCCAGATACACACGTGCAGCACCCACCGTGAGGAGCCCATATTCATACCCGCAGCATCCACCGTGAGGAACTCAGATACACACCCGCAGCACCCACCGTGAGGAGCCCAGATACACAACCGCGGTTCCACCGTGAGGAGCCCAGAAATACACCCGCAGCACCCACCCTGAGGAGCCGAGATACATAGGCGCAACATCCACCCTGAGGAGCCCAGATAGACACCCGCAGCACCCACCATGAGGAGGGAAATTACTCACCCACAGCACCCACCGTGAGGAGCCCAGATACACACCCGCTGCACCCACCCTGAGGTGCAGAGATACACACCCACAGCTCCCACTGTGAAGAGCCCAGATACTCACCTGCAGCACCCACCGTGAGGAGCCCAGATACACACCCGCAGCACCCACCGTGAGGAGCCCAGATACACACCCACAGCACCCACCGTGAGGAGCCCAGATACACACCCGCAGCACCCACCGTGAGGAGCCCAGATACACAACCGCGGTTCCACCGTGAGGAGCCCAGAAATACACCCGCAGCACCCACCATGAGGAGGGAAATTACTGACCTACAGCACCCAGCGTGAGGAGCCCCGATACACACCCGCTGCACACACCGTGAGGAGCGCAGATACACACCCGCAGCATCCACCATGTGGAGCCGAGCTACACACCCGCAGCACCCACCGTGAGGTGCACAGATACACAGCCGCAGTACCCACCGTGTGGAGCCCAGGTACACACCCACAGCTCCCACCGTGAGGTGCACAAATACAAATCCACAGCACCCACCGTGAGGAGCCCAGATACACACTCACAGCACCCACCATGAGGAACCCATATACACACCCGCAGCACCCACCGTGAGGAGCCCAGATACACACGCGCAACACCCACACTGAGGTGTTCAGATACACACCCACAGCACCCACCTTGAGTACCCCAGATACAGATCCGCAGCACCGACCGTTAGGTGCACAGATACACAACCGCAGCACCCAGCCTGAGGAGTCTAGATACACACGTGCAGCACCCACCGTGAGGAGCCCATATTCATACCCGCAGCACCCACCATGAGGAGACCAGATACACACCCGCAGCACCCACTGTGAGGATCCAAGATACACACCTGCAGCACCCACCGTGAGGAGCCCAGATACACACCCGCAGCACCCACCGTGAGGAGCCCAGATACCCACGCGCAACACCCACACTGAGGTGTTCAGATACACACCCACAGCACCCACCGTGAGGAGCCCAGAAACACACACTCAGCACCCACCTTGAGGAGCCCAGATACACAGCCGCAGAACCCACCGTGAGAAGATCAGATACAAACCCGCGGCACCCACCATGTGGAGCCCAGATACAAACCCGCAGCACCCACCATGTGGAGCTCGGATACACACCCGCAGCACCCACCATTAAGAGCCCAGCTAACCACACCCGCAGCACCCACCGTGAGGTGCCCAGATACACACACGCAGCACCCACCATGTGGAGCCAGGTTACACACCCGCAGCACCCACTGTGAGGAACCCAGATACACACCCACAGCCCCCACCCTGAGGAGCAGATACACATCCAAAGCACCCACCGTGAGGAGCCCAGATACACACCCACAGCCCCCACCCTGAGGAGCAGATACACATCCAAAGCACCCACCATGTGGAGCCCAGATACACACCCGCAGCACACACCGTGAGGAGCCCAGATACACACCCGCTGCACCCACCCTGAGGTGCAGAGATACACACCCACAGCTCCCACTGTGAGGAGCCCAGATACACACCTGCAGCACCCACCGTGAGGAGCCCAGATACACACCCGCAGCACCCACCGTGAGGAGCCCAGATACACACCCGCAGCACCCACCGTGAGGAGCCCAGATACACAACCGCGGTTCCACCGTGAGGATCCCAGATACACAACCGCGGTTCCACCGTGAGGAGCCCAGAAATACACCCGCAGCACCCACCCTGAGGAGCCGAGATACATAGGCGCAACATCCACGCTTTGGAGCCCAGATAGACACCCGCAGCACCCACCATGAGGAGGGAAATTACTCACCCACAGCACCCACCGTGAGGAGCCCCGATACACATCCGCAGCACACACCGTGAGGAGCCCAGATACACACCCGCAGCACCCACCATGTGGAGCCGAGCTACACACCCGCAGCACCCACCGTGAGGTGCACCGATACACACCCGCAGCACCCACCGTGAGGTGCACAGATACACAGCCGCAGTACCCACCGTGTGGAGCCCAGATACACACCCTCAGCACCCACCGTGAGGTGCACAGATACACACCCGCAGTACCCACCGTGTGGAGCCCAGATACACACCCACAGCTCCCACCGTGAGGTGCACAAATACAAATCCACAGCACCCACCGTGAGGAGCTCGGATAAACAAGTGCAGCACCCATAATGTGGAGCCCAGATACACACCCACAGCACCCACCGTGAGGAGCCCAGATACACACACGTAGTACCCACCGTGAGGAGCCCAGATACACACCCGCAGCACCCACCGTGAGGTGCCCAGCTACACACGCGCAGCACCCACCGTGAGGTGAACATATACACACCCGCAGCACCCACCGTGAGGAGCCCAGTTACACACCCGCAGCACCCACCGTGAGGAGACCAGATACACACCCGCAGCACCCACCATGAGTATCCCAGATACACGCCCGCAGCACCCACCATGAGGAGGCAAATCACTCACCCGCAGCACCGACCGTGAGGAGCCCAGGTACACACCCGCAGCACCCAGCATGTGGAGTCCAGATACACACCCGCAGCACCCAGCATGTGGAGCCCAGATACACACCAGCAGCACCCACCCTGAGGAGCCCAGATACACACCCGCAGCTCCCAACGTGTGGAGCTCAGATACACAACCGCAGCTCCCACCGTGCGGAGCCCAGATACACACCCGCAGCATCCACCATGTGGAGCCGAGCTACACACCCGCAGCACCCACCGTGAGGTGCACCGATACACACCCGCAGCACCCACCGTGAGGTGCACAGATACACAGCCGCAGTACCCACCGTGTGGAGCCCAGATACACACCCACAGCTCCCACCGTGAGGTGCACAAATACAAATCCACAGCACCCACCGTGAGGAGCCCAGATACACACCTGCAGCACCCTCCATGAGGAGCCCAGATACACACGCGCAACACCCACACTGAGGTGTTCAGATACACACCCACAGCTCCCACCGTGAGGAGCCCAGATACACACGCGCAACACCCACACTGAGGTGTTCAGATACACACCCACAGCTCCCACCGTGAGGAACCCATATATACACCCGCAGCACCCACCGTGAGGAGCCCAGATACACACGCGCAACACCCACACTGAGGTGTTCAGATACACACCCACAGCACCCACCGTGAGTAGCCCAGATACAGATCCGCAGCACCGACCGTTAGGTGCACAGATACACAACCGCAGCACCCAGCCTGAGGAGTCTAGATACACACGTGCAGCACCCACCGTGAGGAGCCCATATTCATACCCGCAGCATCCACCGTGAGGAACTCAGATACACACCCGCAGCACCCACCGTGAGGAGCCCAGATACACAACCGCGGTTCCACCGTGAGGAGCCCAGAAATACACCCGCAGCACCCACCCTGAGGAGCCGAGATACATAGGCGCAACATCCACCCTGAGGAGCCCAGATAGACACCCGCAGCACCCACCATGAGGAGGGAAATTACTCACCCACAGCACCCACCGTGAGGAGCCCAGATACACACCCGCTGCACACACCGTGAGGAGCCCAGATACACACCCGCTGCACCCACCCTGAGGTGCAGAGATACACACCCACAGCTCCCACTGTGAGGAGCCCAGATACTCACCTGCAGCACTCACCGTGAGGAGCCCAGATACACACCTGCAGCACCCACCGTGAGGAGCCCAGATACACACCCGCAGCACCCACCGTGAGGAGCCCAGATACACACCCACAGCACCCACTGTGAGGAGCCCAGATACACACCCGCAGCACCCACCGTGAGGAGCCCAGATACACAACCGCGGTTCCACCGTGAGGAGCCCAGAAATACACCCGCAGCACCCACCATGAGGAGGGAAATTACTGACCTACAGCACCCAGCGTGAGGAGCCCCAATACACACCCGCAGCACCCAGCGTGAGGAGCCCCGATACACACCCGCTGCACACACCGTGAGGAGCGCAGATACACACCCGCAGCATCCACCATGTGGAGCCGAGCTACACACCCGCAGCACCCACCGTGAGGTGCACAGATACACAGCCGCAGTACCCACCGTGTGGAGCCCAGGTACACACCCACAGCTCCCACCGTGAGGTGCACAAATACAAATCCACAGCACCCACCGTGAGGAGCCCAGGTACACACTCACAGCACCCATCATGAGGAACCCATATACACACCCGCAGCACCCACCGTGAGGAGCCCAGATACACACGCGCAACAGCCACACTGAGGTGTTCAGATACACACCCACAGCACCCACCTTGAGTAGCCCAGATACAGATCCGCAGCACCGACCGTTAGGTGCACAGATACACAACCGCAGCACCCAGCCTGAGGAGTCTAGATACACACGTGCAGCACCCACCGTGAGGAGCCCATATTCATACCCGCAGCACCCACCATGAGGAGACCAGATACACACCCGCAGCACCCACTGTGAGGATCCAAGATACACACCCGCAGCACCCACCGTGAGGAGCCCAGATACACACACGCAGCACCCACCATGAGGAGCCCAGATACCCACGCGCAACACCCACACTGAGGTGTTCAGATACACACCCACAGCACCCACCTTGAGGAGCCCAGATACACAGCCGCAGAACCCACCGTGAGAAGATCAGATACAAACCCGCGGCACCCACCATGTGGAGCCCAGATACAAACCCGCAGCACCCACCATGTGGAGCCAGGTTACACACCCGCAGCACCCACTGTGAGGAACCCAGATACACACCCACAGCCCCCACCCTGAGGAGCAGATACACATCCAAAGCACCCACCGTGAGGAGCCCAGATACACACCCACAGCACCAAACATGAGGAGGCTAGTTACTCACCCGCAGCACCCACCGTGAGGAGCACAGATACACACCCGCAGCACACACCGTGAGGAGCCCAGATACACACCTGCAGCACCCACCGTGAGGAGCCCAGATACACACCCGCAGCACCCACCGTGAGGAGCCCAGATACACAACCGCGGTTCCACCGTGAGGAGCCCAGAAATACACCCGCAGCACCCACCCTGAGGAGCCGAGATACATAGGCGCAACATCCACGCTTAGGAGCCCAGATAGACACCCGCAGCACCCACCATGAGGAGGGAAATTACTCACCCACAGCACCCACCGTGAGGAGCCCCGATACACACCCGCAGCACACACCGTGAGGAGCCCAGATACACACCCACAGCACACACCGTGAGGAGCCCAGATACACACCCGCAGCACCCACCATGTGGAGCCGAGCTACACACCCGCAGCACGCACCGTGAGGTGCACCGATACACACCCGCAGCACCCACCGTGAGGTGCACAGATACACAGCCGCAGTACCCACCGTGTGGAGCCCAGATACACACCCTCAGCACCCACCGTGAGGTGCACAGATACACACCCGCAGTACCCACCGTGTGGAGCCCAGATACACACCCACAGCACCCACCGTGAGGTGCACAAATACAAATCCACAGCACCCACCGTGAGGAGCTCGGATAAACAAGTGCAGCACCCATAATGTGGAGCCCAGATACACACCCACAGCACCCACCGTGAGGAGCCCAGATACACACACGCAGTACCCACCGTGAGGAGCCCAGATACACACCAGCAGCACCCACCGTGAGGTGCCCAGCTACACACGCGCAGCACCCACCGTGAGGTGAACATATACACACCCGCAGCACCCACCGTGAGAAGCCCAGTTACACACCCACAGCACCCACCGTGAGGAGCCCAGATACACACCCGCAGCACCCACCATGAGTATCCCAGATACACGCCCGCAGCACCCACCATGAGGAGGCAAATCACTCACCCGCAGCACCGACCGTGAGGAGCCCAGGTACACACCCGCAGCACCCAGCATGTGGAGTCCAGATACACACCCGCAGCACCCAGCATGTGGAGCCCAGATACACACCAGCAGCACCCACCCTGAGGAGCCCAGATACACACCCGCAGCTCCCAACGTGTGGAGCTCAGATACACAACCGCAGCACCCACAATCTGGAGACCAGATACACACCTGCAGCACCCACCGTGAGCAGCCCAGATACACACATGGAGCACCCAGCATGTGGAACCCAGATACACACCCGCAGCACCCACCGTGAGGGGCCAAGATGCACACCCGCAGCACCCAGCATGTGGAACCCAGATACACACCAGCAACACCCACCATGAGGAGCCCAGATACACACCCGCAGCACCCACCGTGAGGAGCCCAGATACTCACCCGCAGCACCCACCGTGAGGAGCCCAGATACACACCCGCAGCGCCCACCGTGAGGAGCCCAGATACAGATCCGCAGCACCCAGCATGTGGAGCCCAGATACACACCCGCAGCACCCAGCATGTGGAGCCCAGATACACACCAGCAGCACCCACCCTGAGGAGCCGAGATACACATCCGCAGCACCCACCATGAGGAGGGAAATTACTCACCCACAGCACCCACTGTGAGGAGCCCCGATACACACCCGCAGCACCCACCGTGAGGAGCCCAGATACACACCCGCAGCACCCACCGTGAGGGGCCAAGATGCACACCCGCAGCACCCAGCATGTGGAACCCAGATACACACCAGCAACACCCACCGTGAGGAGCCCAGATACACACCCGCAGCACCCACCGTGAGGAGCCCAGATACACACCCGCAGCACCCAGCATGTGGAGCCCAGATACACACCTGCAGCACCCACCCTGAGGAGCCCAGATACACACCCGCCAGCACCACCATGAGGAGCCCAGATACACACCCGCAGCACCCAGCATGTGGAGCCCAGATACACACCAGCAGCACCCACCGTGAGGAGCCCAGATACACACCCGCAGCACCCACCATGTGGAGCTCGGATACACACCCGCAGCACCCACCATTAAGAGCCCAGCTAACCACACCCGCAGCACCCACCGTGAGGTGCCCAGATACACACACGCAGCACCCACCATGTGGAGCCAGGTTACACACCCGCAGCACCCACTGTGAGGAACCCAGATACACACCCACAGCCCCCACCCTGAGGAGCAGATACACATCCAAAGCACCCACCGTGAGGAGCCCAGATACACACCCACAGCACCCACCATGTGGAGCCCAGATACACACCCACAGCACCAAACATGAGGAGGCTAGTTATTCACCCGCAGCACCCACCGTGAGGAGCACAGATACACACCCGCAGCACACACCGTGAGGAGCCCAGATACACACCCGCTGCACCCACCCTGAGGTGCAGAGATACACACCCACAGCTCCCACTGTGAGGAGCCCAGATACACACCTGCAGCACCCACCGTGAGGAGCCCAGATACACACCCGCAGCACCCACCGTGAGGAGCCCAGAAATACACCCGCAGCACCCACCCTGAGGAGCCGAGATACATAGGCGCAACATCCACGCTTAGGAGCCAGATAGACACCCGCAGCACCCACCATGAGGAGGGAAATTACTCACCCACAGCACCCACCGTGAGGAGCCCCGATACACACCCGCAGTACACACCGTGAGGAGCCCAGATACACACCCGCAGCACCCACCATGTGGAGCCGAGCTACACACCCGCAGCACCCACCGTGAGGTGCACCGATACACACCCGCAGCACCCACCGTGAGGTGCACAGATACACAGCCGCAGTACCCACCGTGTGGAGCCCAGATACACACCCTCAGCACCCACCGTGAGGAGCACAGATACACACCCCGCAGTACCCACCGTGTGGAGCCCAGATACACACCCACAGCACCCACCGTGAGGTGCACAAATACAAATCCACAGCACCCACCGTGAGGAGCTCGGATAAACAAGTGCAGCACCCATAATGTGGAGCCCAGATACACACCCACAGCACCCACCGTGAGGAGCCCAGATACACACACGTAGTACCCACCGTGAGGAGCCCAGATACATACCCGCAGCACCCACCGTGAGGTGCCCAGCTACACACGCGCAGCACCCACCGTGAGGTGAACATATACACACCCGCAGCAACCCACCGTGAGGAGCCCAGTTACACACCCGCAGCACCCACCGTGAGGAGCCCAGATACACACCCGCAGCACCCACCATGAGTATCCCAGATACACGCCCGCAGCACCCACCATGAGGAGGCAAATCACTCACCCGCAGCACCGACCGTGAGGAGCCCAGGTACACACCCGCAGCACCCAGCATGTGGAGTCCAGATACACACCCGCAGCACCCAGCATGTGGAGCCCAGATACACACCAGCAGCACCCACCCTGAGGAGCCCAGATACACACCCGCAGCTCCCAACGTGTGGAGCTCAGATACACAACCGCAGCACCCACAATCTGGAGCCCAGATACACACCCGCAGCACCCACCGTGAGCAGCCCAGATACACACATGGAGCACCCAGCATGTGGAACCCAGATACACACCCGCAGCACCCACCGTGAGGGGCCAAGATGCACACCCGCAGCACCCAGCATGTGGAACCCAGATACACACCAGCAACACCCACCGTGAGGAGCCCAGATACACACCCGCAGCACCCACCGTGAGGAGCCCAGATACTCACCCCGCAGCACCCACCGTGAGGAGCCCAGATACACACCCGCAGGGCCCACCGTGAGGAGCCCAGATACAGATCCGCAGCACCCAGCATGTGGAGCCCAGATACACTCCCGCAGCACCCAGCATGTGGAGCCCAGATACACACCAGCAGCACCCACCCTGAGGAGCCGAGATACACATCCCCCAGCACCCACCATGAGGAGGGAAATTACTCACCCACAGCACCCACTGTGAGGAGCCCCGATACACACCCGCAGCACCCACCCGTGAGGAGCCCAGATACACACCGCAGCACCCACCGTGAGGGGCCAAGATGCACACCCGCAGCACCCAGCATGTGGAACCCAGATACACACCAGCAACACCCACCGTGAGGAGCCCAGATACACACCCGCAGCACCCACCGTGAGGAGCCCAGATACACACCCGCAGCACCCAGCATGTGGAGCCCAGATACACACCAGCAGCACCCACCCTGAGGGAGCCCAGATACACACCCGCAGCACCCACCATGAGGAGCCCAGATACACACCCGCAGCACCCAGCATGTGGAGCCCAGATACACACAGCAGCACCCACCGTGAGGAGCCCAGATACACACCCGCAGCACCCACCGTGCGGAGCCCAGATACACACCCGCAGCATCCACCATGTGGAGCCGAGCTACACACCCGCATCACCCACCGTGAGGTGCACAGGTACACAGCCGCAGTACCCACCGTGTGGAGCTCAGATACACAACCGCAGCACCCACCGTGCGGAGCCCAGATACACACCCGCAGCATCCACCATGTGGAGCCGAGCTACACACCCGCAGCACCCACCGTGAGGTGCACCGATACACACCCGCAGCACCCACCGTGAGGTGCACAGATACACAGCCGCAGTACCCACCGTGTGGAGCCCAGATACACACCCACAGCTCCCACCGTGAGGTGCACAAATACAAATCCACAGCACCCACCGTGAGGAGCCCAGATACACACCTGCAGCACCCACACTGAGGTGTTCAGATACACACTCACAGCACCCTCCATGAGGAGCCCAGATACACACGCGCAACACCCACACTGAGGTGTTCAGATACACACCCACAGCTCCCACCGTGAGGAGCCCAGATACACACCCACAGCTCCCACCGTGAGGAGCCCAGATACACACCCGCAGCACCCACCGTGAGGAACCCATATACACACCCGCAGCACCCACCGTGAGGAGCCCATATTCATACCCGCAGCACCCACCGTGAGGAGCCCAGATACACAACCGCGGTTCCACCTTGAGGAGCCCAGAAATACACCCGCAGCACCCACCCTGAGGAGCCGAGATACATAGGCGCAACATCCACCCTGAGGAGCCCAGATAGACACCCGCAGCACCCACCATGAGGAGGGAAATTACTCACCCACAGCATCCACCGTGAGGAGCCCCGATACACACCCGCTGCACACACCGTGAGGAGCCCAGATACACACCCGCTGCACCCACCCTGAGGTGCAGAGATACACACCCACAGCTCCCACTGTGAGGAGCCCAGATACTCACCTGCAGCACCCACCGTGAGGAGCCCAGATACACACCCGCAGCACCCACCGTCAGGAGCCCAGATACACACCCACAGCACCCACCGTGAGGAGCCCAGAAACACACCCGCAGCACCCACCGTGAGGAGCCCAGATACACAACCGCGGTTCCACCGTGAGGAGCCCAGAAATACACCCGCAGCACCCACCATGAGGAGGGAAATTACTGACCTACAGCACCCAGCGTGAGGAGCCCCGATACACACCCGCAGCACCCAGCGTGAGGAGCCCCGATACACACCCGCTGCACACACCGTGAGGAGCGCAGATACACACCCGCAGCATCCACCATGTGGAGCCGAGCTACACACCCGCAGCACCCACCATGAGGAGGGAAATTACTCACCCACAGCACCCACTGTGAGGAGCCCCGATACACACCCGCAGCACCCACCGTGAGGAGCCCAGATACACACCCGCAGCACCCACCGTGCGGAGCCCAGATACACACCCGCAGCATCCACCATGTGGAGCCGAGCTACACACCCGCATCACCCACCGTGAGGTGCACAGGTACACAGCCGCAGTACCCACCGTGTGGAGCCCAGATACACACCCACAGCACCCAACGTGTGGAGCTCAGATACACAACCGCAGCACCCACCGTGCGGAGCCCAGATACACACCCGCAGCATCCACCATGTGGAGCCGAGCTACACACCCGCAGCACCCACCGTGAGGTGCACCGATACACACCCGCAGCACCCACCGTGAGGTGCACAGATACACAGCCGCAGTACCCACCGTGTGGAGCCCAGATACACACCCACAGCTCCCACCGTGAGGTGCACAAATCCAAATCCACAGCACCCACCGTGAGGAGCCCAGATACACACCTGCAGCACCCACACTGAGGTGTTCAGATACACACTCACAGCACCCTCCATGAGGAGCCCAGATACACACGCGCAACACCCACACTGAGGTGTTCAGATACACACCCACAGCTCCCACCGTGAGGAGCCCAGATACACACTCACAGCACCCACCGTGAGGAGCCCAGATACACACCCGCAGCACCCACCGTGAGGAACCCATATACACACCCGCAGCACCCACCGTGAGGAGCCCATATTCATACCCGCAGCATCCACCGTGAGGAACTCAGATACACACCCGCAGCACCCACCGTGAGGAGCCCAGATACACAACCGCGGTTCCACCGTGAGGAGCCCAGAAATACACCCGCAGCACCCACCCTGAGGAGCCGAGATACATAGGCGCAACATCCACCCTGAGGAGCCCAGATAGACACCCGCAGCACCCACCATGAGGAGGGAAATTACTCACCCACAGCACCCACCGTGAGGAGCCCAGATACACACCCGCTGCACACACCGTGAGGAGCCCAGATACACACCCGCTGCACACACCCTGAGGTGCAGAGATACACACCCACAGCTCCCACTGTGAGGAGCCCAGATACTCACCTGCAGCACCCACCGTGAGGAGCCCAGATACACACCCGCAGCACCCACCGTGAGGAGCCCAGATACACACCCACAGCACCCACCGTGAGGAGCCCAGATACACACCCGCAGCACCCACCGTGAGGAGCCCAGATACACAACCGCGGTTCCACCGTGAGGAGCCCAGAAATACACCCGCAGCACCCACCATGAGGAGGGAAATTACTGACCTACAGCACCCAGCGTGAGGAGCCCCGATACACACCCGCAGCACCCAGCGTGAGGAGCCCCGATACACACCCGCTGCACACACCGTGAGGAGCCCAGATACACACCCGCAGCACCCACCATGTGGAGCCGAGCTACACACCCGCAGCACCCACCGTGAGGTGCACAGATACACAGCCGCAGTACCCACCGTGTGGAGCCCAGGTACACACCCACAGCTCCCACCGTGAGATGCACAAATACAAATCCACAGCACCCACCGTGAGGAGCCCAGATACACACTCACAGCACCCACCATGAGGAACCCATATACACACCCGCAGCACCCACCGTGAGGAGCCCAGATACACACGCGCAACACCCACACTGAGGTGTTCAGATACACACCCACAGCACCCACCTTGAGTAGCCCAGATACAGATCCGCAGCACCGACCGTTAGGTGCACAGATACACAACCGCAGCACCCAGCCTGAGGAGTCTAGATACACACGTGCAGCACCCACCGTGAGGAGCCCATATTCATACCCGCAGCACCCACCATGAGGAGACCAGATACACACCCGCAGCACCCACTGTGAGGATCCAAGATACACACCTGCAGCACCCACCGTGAGGAGCCCAGATACACACCCGCAGCACCCACCGTGAGGAGCCCAGATACACACCCGCAGCACCACCGTGAGGAGCCCAGATACCCACGCGCAACACCCACACTGAGGTGTTCAGATACACACCCACAGCACCCACCGTGAGGAGCCCAGAAACACACACTCAGCACCCACCTTGAGGAGCCCAGATACACAGCCGCAGAACCCACCGTGAGAAGATCAGATACAAACCCGCGGCACCCACCATGTGGAGCCCAGATACAAACCCGCAGCACCCACCATGTGGAGCTTGGATACACACCCGCAGCACCCACCATTAAGAGCCCAGCTAACCACACCCGCAGCACCCACCGTGAGGTGCCCAGATACATACACGCAGCACCCACCATGTGGAGCCAGGTTACACACCCACAGCCCCCACCCTGAGGAGCAGATACACATCCAAAGCACCCACCGTGAGGAGCCCACATACATACCCACAGCACCCACCATGTGGAGCCCAGATACACACCCACAGCACCAAATATGAGGAGGCTAGTTACTCACCCGCAGCACCCACCGTGAGGAGCACAGATACACACCCGCAGCACCCACCCTGAGGTGCAGAGATACATACCCACAGCTCCCACAGTGAGGAGCTCAGATACACACCTGCAGCAACCACTGTGAGGAGCCCTGATACACACCCACAGCATCCACCATGTGGAGCCGAACTACACACCCGCAGCACCCACCATGAGGTGCACCGATACACACCCGCATCACCCACCCTGAGGTGCACAGATACATACCCGCAGCAACCTCCACGTGGAGCCCAGATACAAACCCGCAGCACCCACCTTGAGGAGCCCAGATACACACCCACAGCACCCACCGTGTGGAGCTCGGATAAACCCCCGCAGAAACCACCATGAAGAGCCCAGATACACACGCGCGGCACCCACCTTGAGGAGCCCAGATACACACCCGCTGCACCCACCGTGAGGAGCCGTGATACAAACCCGTGGTACCCACTTTGAGGATCGCAGAGGCACACTCATGCCTCCACCGTTTGGAGACCAGCTAAACACACCCGCAGCACCACCGTGAGGAGCCCAAATACACACCCGCAGCACCCACCCTGAGGAGCACAGATACACACCTGCAGGACCCACCCTGAGGAGCACAGATACACACCCGCAGGACCCACCCTGAGGAGCACAGATACGTACCCGCAGTACCCACCGTGTGGAGCCCAGATACACACCCTCAGCACCCACCGTGAGGTGCACAGATACACACCCGCAGTACCCACCGTGTGGAGCCCAGATACACACCCACAGCACCCACCGTGAGGTGCACAAATACAAATCCACAGCACCCACCGTGAGGAGCTCGGATAAACAAGTGCAGCACCCATAATGTGGAGCCCAGATACACACCCACAGCACCCACCGTGAGGAGCCCAGATACACACACGTAGTACCCACCGTGAGGAGCCCAGATACACACCAGCAGCACCCACCGTGAGGTGCCCAGCTACACACGCGCAGCACCCACCGTGAGGTGAACATATACACACCCGCAGCACCCACCGTGAGGAGCCCAGTTACACACCCACGGCACCCACCGTGAGGAGCCCAGATACACACCCGCAGCACCCACCATGAGTATCCCAGATACACGCCCGCAGCACCCACCATGAGGAGGCAAATCACTCACCCGCAGCACCGACCGTGAGGAGCCCAGGTACACACCCGCAGCACCCAGCATGTGGAGTCCAGATACACACCCGCAGCACCCAGCATGTGGAGCCCAGATACACACCAGCAGCACCCACCCTGAGGAGCCCAGATACACACCCGCAGCTCCCAACGTGTGGAGCTCAGATACACAACCGCAGCACCCACAATCTGGAGACCAGATACACACCCGCAGCACCCACCGTGAGCAGACCAGATACACACATGGAGCACCCAGCATGTGGAACCCAGATACACACCCGCAGCACCCACCGTGAGGGGCCAAGATGCACACCCGCAGCACCCAGCATGTGGAACCCAGATACACACCAGCAACACCCACCGTGAGGAGCCCAGATACACACCCGCAGCACCCACCGTGAGGAGCCCAGATACTCACCCGCAGCACCCACCGTGAGGAGCCCAGATACACACCCGCAGCGCCCACCGTGAGGAGCCCAGATACAGATCCGCAGCACCCAGCATGTGGAGCCCAGATACACACCCGCAGCACCCAGCATGTGGAGCCCAGATACACACCAGCAGCACCCACCCTGAGGAGCCGAGATACACATCCGCAGCACCCACCATGAGGAGGGAAATTACTCACCCACAGCACCCACTGTGAGGAGCCCCGATACACACCCGCAGCACCCACCGTGAGGAGCCCAGATACACACCCGCAGCACCCACCGTGAGGGGCCAAGATGCACACCCGCAGCACCCAGCATGTGGAACCCAGATACACACCAGCAACACCCACCGTGAGGAGCCCAGATACACACCCGCAGCACCCACCGTGAGGAGCCCAGATACACACCCGCAGCACCCAGCATGTGGAGCCCAGATACACACCAGCAGCACCCACCCTGAGGAGCCCAGATACACACCCGCAGCACCCACCATGAGGAGCCCAGATACACACCCGCAGCACCCACCATGAGGAGCCCAGATACACACCCGCAGCACCCAGCATGTGGAGCCCAGATACACACCAGCAGCACCCACCGTGAGGAGCCCAGATACACACCCGCAGCACCCACCATGTGGAGCTCGGATACACACCCGCAGCACCCACCATTAAGAGCCCAGCTAACCACACCCGCAGCACCCACCGTGAGGTGCCCAGATACACACACGCAGCACCCACCATGTGGAGCCAGGTTACACACCCGCAGCACCCACTGTGAGGAACCCAGATACACACCCACAGCCCCCACCCTGAGGAGCAGATACACATCCAAAGCACCCACCGTGAGGAGCCCAGATACACACCCACAGCACCCACCATGTGGAGCCCAGATACACACCCACAGCACCAAACATGAGGAGGCTAGTTACTCACCCGCAGCACCCACCGTGAGGAGCACAGATACACACCCGCAGCACACACCGTGAGGAGCCCAGATACACACCCGCTGCACCCACCCTGAGGTGCAGAGATACACACCCACAGCTCCCACTGTGAGGAGCCCAGATACACACCTGCAGCACCCACCGTGAGGAGCCCAGATACACACCTGCAGCACCCACCGTGAGGAGCCCAGATACACAACCGCGGTTCCACCGTGAGGAGCCCAGAAATACACCCGCAGCACCCACCCTGAGGAGCCGAGATACATAGGCGCAACATCCACGCTTAGGAGCCCAGATAGACACCCGCAGCACCCACCATGAGGAGGGAAATTACTCACCCACAGCACCCACCGTGAGGAGCCCCGATACACACCCGCAGCACACACCGTGAGGAGCCCAGATACACACCCGCAGCACCCACCATGTGGAGCCGAGCTACACACCCGCAGCACCCACCGTGAGGTGCACCGATACACACCCGCAGCACCCACCGTGAGGTGCACAGATACACAGCCGCAGTACCCACCGTGTGGAGCCCAGATACACACCCTCAGCACCCACCGTGAGGAGCACAGATACACACCCGCAGTACCCACCGTGTGGAGCCCAGATACACACCCACAGCACCCACCGTGAGGTGCACAAATACAAATCCACAGCACCCACCGTGAGGAGCTCGGATAAACAAGTGCAGCACCCATAATGTGGAGCCCAGATACACACCCACAGCACCCACCGTGAGGAGCCCAGATACACACACGTAGTACCCACCGTGAGGAGCCCAGATACATACCCGCAGCACCCACCGTGAGGTGCCCAGCTACACACGCGCAGCACCCACCGTGAGGTGAACATATACACACCCGCAGCACCCACCGTGAGGAGCCCAGTTACACACCCGCAGCACCCACCGTGAGGAGCCCAGATACACACCCGCAGCACCCACCATGAGTATCCCAGATACACGCCCGCAGCACCCACCATGAGGAGGCAAATCACTCACCCGCAGCACCGACCGTGAGGAGCCCAGGTACACACCCGCAGCACCCAGCATGTGGAGTCCAGATACACACCCGCAGCACCCAGCATGTGGAGCCCAGATACACACCAGCAGCACCCACCCTGAGGAGCCCAGATACACACCCGCATCTCCCAACGTGTGGAGCTCAGATACACAACCGCAGCACCCACAATCTGGAGCCCAGATACACACCCGCAGCACCCACCGTGAGCAGCCCAGATACACACATGGAGCACCCAGCATGTGGAACCCAGATACACACCCGCAGCACCCACCGTGAGGGGCCAAGATGCACACCCGCAGCACCCAGCATGTGGAACCCAGATACACACCAGCAACACCCACCGTGAGGACCCCAGATACACACCCGCAGCACCCACCGTGAGGAGCCCAGATACTCACCCGCAGCACCCACCGTGAGGAGCCCAGATACACACCCGCAGGGCCCACCGTGAGGAGCCCAGATACAGATCCGCAGCACCCAGCATGTGGAGCCCAGATACACTCCCGCAGCACCCAGCATGTGGAGCCCAGATACACACCAGCAGCACCCACCCTGAGGAGCCGAGATACACATCCCCAGCACCCACCATGAGGAGGGAAATTACTCACCCACAGCACCCACTGTGAGGAGCCCCGATACACACCCGCAGCACCCACCGTGAGGAGCCCAGATACACACCCGCAGCACCCACCGTGAGGGGCCAAGATGCACACCCGCAGCACCCAGCATGTGGAACCCAGATACACACCAGCAACACCCACCGTGAGGAGCCCAGATACACACCCGCAGCACCCACCATGAGGAGCCCAGATACACACCCGCAGCACCCAGCATGTGGAGCCCAGATACACACCAGCAGCACCCACCCTGAGGAGCCCAGATACACACCCGCAGCACCCACCATGAGGAGCCCAGATACACGCCCGCAGCACCCAGCATGTGGAGCCCAGATACACACCAGCAGCACCCACCGTGAGGAGCCCAGATACACACCCGCAGCACCCACCGTGCGGAGCCCAGATACACACCCGCAGCATCCACCATGTGGAGCCGAGCTACACACCCGCATCACCCACCGTGAGGTGCACAGGTACACAGCCGCAGTACCCACCGTGTGGAGCTCAGATACACAACCGCAGCACCCACCGTGCGGAGCCCAGATACACACCCGCAGCATCCACCATGTGGAGCCGAGCTACACACCCGCAGCACCCACCGTGAGGTGCACCGATACACACCCGCAGCACCCACCGTGAGGTGCACAGATACACAGCCGCAGTACCCACCGTGTGGAGCCCAGATACACACCCACAGCTCCCACCGTGAGGTGCACAAATACAAATCCACAGCACCCACCGTGAGGAGCCCAGATACACACCTGCAGCACCCACACTGAGGTGTTCAGATACACACTCACAGCACCCTCCATGAGGAGCCCAGATACACACGCGCAACACCCACACTGAGGTGTTCAGATACACACCCACAGCTCCCACCGTGAGGAGCCCAGATACACACCCACAGCTCCCACCGTGAGGAGCCCAGATACACACCCGCAGCACCCACCGTGAGGAACCCATATACACACCCGCAGCACCCACCGTGAGGAGCCCATATTCATACCCGCAGCACCCACCGTGAGGAGCCCAGATACACAACCGCGGTTCCACCTTGAGGAGCCCAGAAATACACCCGCAGCACCCACCCTGAGGAGCCGAGATACATAGGCGCAACATCCACCCTGAGGAGCCCAGATAGACACCCGCAGCACCCACCATGAGGAGGGAAATTACTCACCCACAGCATCCACCGTGAGGAGCCCCGATACACACCCGCTGCACACACCGTGAGGAGCCCAGATACACACCCGCTGCACCCACCCTGAGGTGCAGAGATACACACCCACAGCTCCCACTGTGAGGAGCCCAGATACTCACCTGCAGCACCCACCGTGAGGAGCCCAGATACACACCCGCAGCACCCACCGTCAGGAGCCCAGATACACACCCACAGCACCCACCGTGAGGAGCCCAGAAACACACCCGCAGCACCCACCGTGAGGAGCCCAGATACACAACCGCGGTTCCACCGTGAGGAGCCCAGAAATACACCCGCAGCACCCACCATGAGGAGGGAAATTACTGACCTACAGCACCCAGCGTGAGGAGCCCCGATACACACCCGCAGCACCCAGCGTGAGGAGCCCCGATACACACCCGCTGCACACACCGTGAGGAGCGCAGATACACACCCGCAGCATCCACCATGTGGAGCCGAGCTACACACCCGCAGCACCCACCATGAGGAGGGAAATTACTCACCCACAGCACCCACTGTGAGGAGCCCCGATACACACCCGCAGCACCCACCGTGAGGAGCCCAGATACACACCCGCAGCACCCACCGTGCGGAGCCCAGATACACACCCGCAGCATCCACCATGTGGAGCCGAGCTACACACCCGCATCACCCACCGTGAGGTGCACAGGTACACAGCCGCAGTACCCACCGTGTGGAGCCCAGATACACACCCACAGCACCCAACGTGTGGAGCTCAGATACACAACCGCAGCACCCACCGTGCGGAGCCCAGATACACACCCGCAGCATCCACCATGTGGAGCCGAGCTACACACCCGCAGCACCCACCGTGAGGTGCACCGATACACACCCGCAGCACCCACCGTGAGGTGCACAGATACACAGCCGCAGTACCCACCGTGTGGAGCCCAGATACACACCCACAGCTCCCACCGTGAGGTGCACAAATCCAAATCCACAGCACCCACCGTGAGGAGCCCAGATACACACCTGCAGCACCCACACTGAGGTGTTCAGATACACACTCACAGCACCCTCCATGAGGAGCCCAGATACACACGCGCAACACCCACACTGAGGTGTTCAGATACACACCCACAGCTCCCACCGTGAGGAGCCCAGATACACACTCACAGCACCCACCGTGAGGAGCCCAGATACACACCCCGCAGCACCCACCGTGAGGAACCCATATACACACCCGCAGCACCCACCGTGAGGAGCCCATATTCATACCCGCAGCATCCACCGTGAGGAACTCAGATACACACCCGCAGCACCCACCGTGAGGAGCCCAGATACACAACCGCGGTTCCACCGTGAGGAGCCCAGAAATACACCCGCAGCACCCACCCTGAGGAGCCGAGATACATAGGCGCAACATCCACCCTGAGGAGCCCAGATAGACACCCCGCAGCACCCACCATGAGGAGGGAAATTA
>JANJGN010001592.1:12500-15000 GCA_026770705.1 Isurus oxyrinchus
CTGTCTCTCTCACTCTCTGTC
This sequence comes from Isurus oxyrinchus, assembly GCA_026770705.1. Taxonomy (NCBI): domain Eukaryota; kingdom Metazoa; phylum Chordata; class Chondrichthyes; order Lamniformes; family Lamnidae; genus Isurus; species Isurus oxyrinchus. Next base: position 12,522 of record JANJGN010001592.1, read on the forward strand.
TCTCTCACTCTCGCTCTCTCTCTCTCGCTCTCTCCCTCTCTGTCTCTCTTTCTCTCTGTCGGACTCTCCCTCTCTGTCCCTTGCTCTCTCTCTCCCTCTCTGTCTCTCTCTCTCTTTCTCTCTCTGTCTCTCTCTCTCTCACTCTCTGTCGCTCTCTCTATCTGCCTCTCTCTCTCTCTGCCTCTCTCTGTCTCTCTGCCTCTCTCTGTCTCTCTGCCTCTCTCTTTGTCTCTTTGTCTCTCTCTCTTTCTCTGTCTTTCTCTATCTCTCTTTGCCTCTCTGTGTCTTTCTCTCTGTCTCTCTCTGTCTCTGCCTGTCTCTCTCTCTCTGTCTCTCCTCTCTGTCTCTCTCTCTCTGTCTCTCTCTCTCTCTCTGTCTCTCTCACTATCTGTCTCTCTCTCTCTGTCTCTCCTCTCTGTCTCTCTCTCTCTGTCTCTCTCTCTCTCTCTCTCTGTCTCTCTCACTATCTGTCTCTCTGTCTCTCTGCCTCTCTCTGTCTGTCTCTGCCTGTCTCTCTCTCTCTGTCTCTCCCTCTCTGTCTCTCCTCTCTGTCTCTCTCTGTCTCTCTCACTATCTGCCTCTCTGTCTCTCTGCCTCTCTCTGTCTCTGCCTGTCTCTCTCTCTGTCTCTCTGCCTCTCTCTGTCTCTCCTCTGTCTCTTTCGCTCTCTGTCTCTCTCTCTCTCTCTCTCTGTCTCTCTCTCTGTCTCTCCTCTCTGTCTCTCTCTCTCTCTCTGTCTCTCTCTGTATCTCCTCTCTGTTTCTCTGTCTCTCTATCTCTCTCTCTCTGTCTCTCTCTCTGTCTTCCTCTCTCTATGTCTCTCTCTCTCTGTCTCTCTCAATATCTGCCTCTCTGTCTCTCTGCCTCTCTCTGTCTCTCTCTGTCTCTCACTCTCTGTCTCTCTCTCTCTGTCTTCCTCTCTCTCTGTCTCTCTCTCTCTCTGTCTCTCTCAATATCTGCCTCTCTGTCTCTCTGCCTCTCTCTGTCTCGCCCTTTCTGTCTCTCCCTCCCTGTCTCTCTCTCTCTCTCTGTCTCTCTGTCTCTCTGCCTCTTTCTGTCTCTGCCTCTCTGTCTCTCTCTCTCTGTCTCTCTGCCTCTCTCTGTCTCTCTTTCTCTCTGTCTCTCTGCCTCTCTCTGTCTCTCTCTCTCTCTGCCTCTCTCTCTCTGTCTCTCTCTCGCTCTCTGTCTCTCTCTCTCTGTCTCTGCCTCTCTGTCTCTCTCTCTGTCTCTCTCAATATCTGCCTCTCTGTCTCTCTGCCTCTCTCTGTCTCTGCCTCTCTGTCTCTCTCTCTCTGCCTCTCTCTCTCTGCCTCTCTCTCTGTCTCTCTCTCGCTCTCTGTCTCTCTCTTGCTCTCTCTCTCGCTCTCTCTCTCTCTCGGTCTCTCTCTCGCTGACCCTCTATGTCTCTCTCTCTCCCACTCTGTCTCTCTCTCTATCTCTCTCTGTCTCTCTCTGTCTCTGTCAATATCTGCCTCTCTGTCTCTCTGCCTCTCTCTGTCTCTGCCTCTCTGTCTCTCTCTCTCTCTGCCTCTCTCTGTCTCTCTCTCTGTCTCTCTCTCTGTCTCTCTCTTGCTCGCTGTCTCTCTCTCTCGCTGTCTCTCTCTCGCTCTCTCTCTCTCTCTCTCTCTGCCTCTCTCTGTCTCTCTCTCTCTCTGTCTCTCTCTCTCTCTCTCTATCTCTCTCTCCATCTCTCTTTCTCTGCCTCTCTCTCTGCCTCTCTCTCTGCCTCTCTCTCTGCCTCTCTCTGTCTCCCTGCCTCTCTCTGTCTCCATGCCTCTCTCTGCCTCTGTCTGTCTCTCTCTCTCTGTCTCCCTATCTGTGTCTCTTTCTCTGCCTCTCTCTTTCTGTTTCTCTCTCTCTGTCTCTGCCTCCCTCTCTGTCTCTCTCTCTGTCACTCTCTCTCTCTCTCTATCTGTCTCTCTGTCTCTCTCTCTCTCTCCCTCTCTGTCTCTCTCTCTGTCACTCTCTCTCTCTCTCTATCTCTCTCTCTGTCTCTCTTTCTCTGCCTCTCTCTCTGCCTCCCTCTGTCTCCCTGCCTCTCTCTGTCTCTATGCCTCTCTCTCTCTGCCTCTGTCTGTCTCTCTCTCTCTGTCTCCCTCGCTCTCGCTCTCTCTCTCTCTCGATCTCTCCCTCTCTGTCTGTCTCTCTCTCTCCCCCTGTCTCCCTCTCTGTCTCATTCTCTGTTTCTCTCTCTCTCTCTCCCTCTGTCTCTCCCCCTGTCTCCCTCTCTGCCTTCATCTCTGTCTCTCCCCGTGTCTCTCACTCTGTCTCTCGCTCTCTCTGTCTCTCTGACTCTCTCTGCCTCTCTCTGCATCTCTCTGTTGCTCTGCCTCTCTCTCTCTGCCTCTCTCTGTCTCTCTCTCTCTCTGTCTCTCTCAATCTCTGTCTCTCTGTCTGTCTCTCCCTCTCTGTCCCTTGCTCTCTCTTCCCCTCTCTATCTCTCTCTCTCTCTCTTCCTCTGTCGCTGTCTCTCTCTCACT
>JANJGN010001592.1:120000-125731 GCA_026770705.1 Isurus oxyrinchus
TTCTTTCTTTGTATCTGTCTGTCTCTCTATCTCTGTCTGTCACTCCCTCTCTGTCCCTCTCTCTCTCTCCCTCCCTGTCTCTCTCTCTCGCTCTCTCTCTCCTTCTCTGTCTCTCTCTCTCTCCTCTCCCTGTCTGTCTCTCTCTCTGTCACTCTCTCTCTCTCTCTATCTCTCTCTCCTGTATCTCTTTCTCTGCCTATCTCTTTGCCTCCCTCTGTCTCCCTGCCTCTCTCTGTCTCTATGCCTCTCTCTCTCTGCCCTCTGTGTGTCTCTCTCTCTCTGTCTCTCTCACTCTCGCTCTCTCTCTCTCGATCTCTCCATCTCTGTCTGTCTCTCTCTCTCCCCCTGACTCCCTCTCTGTCTTCACTCTCTGTTTCTCTCTCTCTCTCTCCCTCTGTCTCTCCCCCTGTCTCCCTCTCTGTCTTCGTCTCTGTCTCTCCCACTCTCTCTCTCTCTGCATCTCTCTGTCGCTCTGCCCTCTCTCTCTCTCTCTTCCTCTCTCTGTCTCTCTGTCTCTCTCTCTCTTCCTCTCTCTGTCTCTCTGTCTCTCCCTCTCTGCCTCTCTCTGTCTCTCTCTCAGTCTCTGCCTCTCTCACTCTCACTCTGTCTCTCTCGATCCTCTCCCTCTCTGTGTCTTATTCTCTCTGTCTGTCTCTCCCTCTCTGTCCTTGCTCTCTCTCTCCTCCCTGTCCTCTCTCTCTTTCTCTCTCTGTCTCGCTCTCTCTCACTCTCTGTCGCTCTCTCTATCTGCCTCTCTATCTCTCTGCCTCTCTCTCTCTCTCTGCCTCTCTCTCTGTCTCTCTGTCTGTCTCTCTTTCTCTCTCTCTCTCAATCTCTCTCTCTCTCTTTGCCTCTCTGTCTTTCTCTGTCTATCTCTCGCTGTCTCTCTCTCTCTCTATCTGCCTCTCACTCTCTCTGCCTCTCTCTGATTCTCTCTCCCTCTGTCTCTCTGTCTCTCTCTCTGTCTCTCCCTCTCTGTCTCTCCCCTCTCTGTCTCTCTCTCTCTTCACTACCTGTCTCTCTGCCTCTCTCTGTCTCTGCCTCTCTGTCTCTCTCTCTCTCTGTCTCTCTGCCTCTCTCTGTCCCTCTCTCTCACTCTCTCGTCCTCTCTCCCTCTCGCTCTCTCTCACTCGCTCTCTCCCTTGTCTGTGTCTCATTCTCTCTGTCTGTCTCTCCCTCTCTGTCCCTTGCTTTCTCTCTCCCTCCCTGTCTCTCTCTCTCTTTCTCTCTCTGCCTCTCTCTCTCTCTCACTCTCTGTTGCTCTATCTGCCTCCTCTCTCTCTGCCTCTCTCTGTCTCTCTGCCTCTCTCACTGTCTCTCTGTCTCTCTCTCTATCTCTCTCTCTCTCTTTGCTCTCTCTGTCTTTCTCTCTGTCTCTCTCTCGCTCTCTCTCTGTCTCTCTCTTTATCTGCTTCTCTTCTCTCTGCCTTTCTCTCTCTCTCTGTCTCTCCCCTCTCTGTCTCTCCCTCTCTGTCTTCCTCTCTCTCTGTCTCTCTCTCTCTCTCTCTCTGCCTCTCTCAATATCTGCCTCTCTGTCTCTCTGCCTCTCTCTGTCTCTCTCTCTCTCACTATCTGTCTCTCTGCCTCTCTCTGTCTCTGCCTCTCTGTCTCTCTCTCTCTCTGTCTCTCTGCCTCTCTCTGTCCTCTCTCTCACTCTCTGTCTCTCTCATTCTCGCTCTCTCCCTTTCTGTGTCTCATCTCTCTGTCAGTCTCATCCCTCTCTGTCCCTTGCTCTCTCTCTCCCTCCCGGTCTCTCTCTCTCTTTCTCTCTCTGTCTCTCTCTCTCTCTCACTCTCTGTCGCTCTATCTGGCCTCTCTCTCTCTCTCTGCCTCACTCAATGTCTCTCCGTCTCTCTCTCTTTCTCTCTCTCTCTCTCTATCTCTCTCTCTCTCTCTTTGCTCTCTCTGTCTTTCTCTCTGTCTCTCTCTCGCTCTCTCTCTGTCTCTCTATCTGTCTCTCTCTCTCTGCCTCTCTCTCTCTCTTCTCTGTCCTCTCCCTCTCTGTCTTCCTCTCTCTCTGTCTCTCTCTCTCTCTCTCTGCCTCTCTCAATATCTGCCTCTCTGTCTCTCTGCCTCTTTCTCTGTCTCTCTCTCTGCTCTCTCTCTCTCTGCCTCACTCTGTCTCCTCTGCCTCTCTCTATCTTCCCCTCTCTGTCTCTGTCTCTCTTTCTTTCTGCCGCTCTCTGTCTCTCTCACTCTCGCTCTCTCTCTCTCTCGATCTCTCCCTCTCTGTCTTTCTTTGTCTCTGTCTGTCTCTCTATCTCTGTCTGTCACTCCCTCTCTGTCCCTCTCTCTCTCTCCCTCCCTGTCTCTCTCTCTCGCTCTCTCTCTCCTTCTCTGTCTCTCTCTCTCTGTCTGTCTCTCTGTCTCTCTCTCAGCTCTCCCTCTCGGTCTCTGTCTCTCTCTGTCCGTCTCTCTCTGTCTCTCTCTCTCTGCCCCTCTCTGTCTCTCTGCACTCTCTCTGTCTCTCTGTCTCTCTCTATCTTTCTCTCTCCCTATCTGCCTCTCTCTGTCTTTCTCTCTGTCACTCTCTGTCTCTCTCTCTCTGTCAGCCTCTCTCTCTGTCTCTCTCTGTCTCTCTCTCTGTGCCTCTCTCTTTCCTCTCTGGCTCTCTCTGTCTCTCTCTCTGTCTCTCTCTCTCTGTCTCTCTTTCTCTGTCTCCCTCAGTGTCTGTCTCTGTCACTGTCTCTGTCTCTCTTTCTCTGTCTCTCTGCCTCTCTATCTCTGCCTCACTCTGTCTCTCTGCCTCTCTCTCTCTTCCTCTCTCTGTCTCTCTCTCTCTGCTTCTCTCTGTCTCGCTCTCTCTATCGCTCTCCTCTCTCGGTCTCTCTCTCTCTCTGCCCCTCTCTGTCTCTCTCTCTCCCACTCTGTCTCTCTCTCTGCCTCTCTCTTTCTCTCTGCCTCTCTCTCTGTCTCTCCCTCTTTCTCTCTCTCTCTCAATCTCTCTCTCTCTCTTTGCCTCTCTCTGTCTTTCTCTCTGTCTCTCTCTCGCTCTCTCTCTCTGTCTCTCTCTCTGTCTGCCTCTCTCTCTCTCTGCCTCTCTCTGATTCTCTCATCCCTCTGTCTCTTCTCTCTCTCTCTCTCTCTCCCTCTCTGTTCTTCCTCTCTGTCTCTCTCTCTATCTGCCTTTCTCTCCTCTCTGCCTCTCTCTGATTCTCTCTCTCTCTGTCTCTCTCTCTCCTCTCTGTCTCTCTCACTATCTGCCTCTCTGCCTCTCTCTGTCTCTGCCTCTCTGTCTCTCTGCCTCTCTCTGTCTCTCTCTCGCTCTCTTCTCTCTGTCTCTCTCTCTCTGCCTCACTCTGACTCTCTGCCTCTCTCTCTCTTCCTCTCTCTGTCCTCTCTCTCCTCTTTCTTTCTGCCTCTCTCTGTCTCTCTCACACTCGCTCTCTCTCTCTCTCAATCTCTCCCTCTCTGTCATTCTTTGTCTCTGTCTGTCTCTCTATCTCTGTCTGTCACTCCCTCTCTGTCCCTCTCACTCTCTCCCTCCCTGTCTCCTCTCTCTTTCCTCTCTCTCTCCTTCTCTGTCTCTCTCTCTCTCTCTGTCTCTCTCTCTCTCTGTCTCTCTCTCGCTCTCCCTCTCTGTCTCTGTCTCTCTCTCTCCATCTCTCTCTGTCTCTCTCTCTCTCTCTGCCCCCTCTCTGTCTCTCTGCCTCTCTCTCTGTCTCTCTGTCTCTCTCAATCTTTCTCTCTCCCTATCTGCCTCTGTCTGTCTTTCCTCTCTGTCTCTCTCTGTCTCTCTCTCTCTATCAGCCTCTCTCTCTCTATGCCTCTCTCTTTCTCTCTCTCTCTGTCTCTCTCTCTCTGTCTCTCTCTCTCTCTGCCTCTCTCTGTCTCTCTGCCTCTCCTCTTTCTCTCTCTCTCTGTCTCTCTCTCTCTCTGCCTCTCTCTGTCTCTCTGCCTCTCTCTCTCTGCCTCTCACTGTCTCTCTCTTGATCTCTCCCTCTCTGTGTCTCTTTCTCTCTGTCTGTCCTCTCCCTCTCTGTCCCTTGCTCTCTCTCTCCTCCCTGTCTCTCTGCCTCTCTCTCTGTCTCTCTGTCTCTCTATCTTTCTCTCTCTGTCTCTCTGCTCTCTCTCTGTCTCTCTGCCTCTCTGTCTCTCTCACTCTCTCACACTCTGTCTCTTTCTCTATCTGCCTCTCTCTCTCTGCCTCTCTCTCTGTCTCTCTGTCTCTCTCTTTCTCTGTCTCTGTCTATCTCTCTCTCTCTCTTTGCCTCTCTCTATCTTTCTCTCTGTCTCTCTCTCCCTCACTCTCTCTCTGTCTCTCTCCATCTGCCTCTCTCTCTCTCTGTCTGTCTGCCTACTCTCTCTCTGCCTCTCTCTCTCTCTCTGTCTCTCTCACTCTCACTCTGTCTCTCTCTCTCTCTCCCTCTCTGTGTCTCATTCTCTCTGTCTGTCTCTCCCTCTCTGTCCCTTGCTCTCACTCTCCCTCCCTGTCTCTCTCTCTCTTTCTCTCTCTGTCTCTCGCTCTCTCTCACTCTCTGTCGCTCTCCTTCTATCTGCCTCTCTCTCTCACTGCCTCTTTCTCTCTCTCCTGCCTCTCTCTGTCTCTCTTGCCTCTCTCTCTGTCTCTCTGCCTCTCTCTCTTCTCTCTCTCTCCTCACAATCTCTCTATCTCTCTTTGCCTCTCTCTGTCTTTCTCTCTGTCTCCCTCTCGCTGTCTCTCTCTCTCTCTCTATCTGCCTCTCTCTCTCTCTGCCTCTCTCTGATTCTCTCTCCCTCTGTCTCCTCTCTCTCTCTCTCTGTCTCTCCCTCTCTGTCTTTCTCTCTCTCTGTCTCTCTCTCTCTCTGTCCTCTCTCTCTCTCTGTCTCTCTGCCTCTCTCTGTCGCTCTCTCTCTCTCTCTCTGTCTCTCTCTCTCTCTGTCTCTCTCTCTCTGTCCTCTCTCTCACTCTCTGTCTCTCTCTCTCTCGCTCTGTCTCTGTCGCTCTCTCCCTTTTCTGTGTCTCATTCTCTCTGTCTGTCTCTCCCTTTCTGCCCTTGCTCTCTCTCTCCCTCCCTGTCTCTCTCCTCTCTTTCTCTCTCTGTCTCTCTCTCTCTCTCACTCTCTGTCACTCTATCTGCCTCTCTCTCTCTGCCCTCTCTCTGTCTCACTGCCTCTCTCACTGTCTCTCTGTCTCTCTCCTTCTCTCTCTCTCTCTATCTCTCTCTCTCCTTTGCTCTCTCTGTCTTTCTCTCTGTCTCTCTCTCTATCTGCTTCTCTCTCTCTGCCTCTCTCCCTCTCTCTCTGTCTATCCCTCTCTGTCTCTCCCTCTCTGTCTTCCTCTCTCTCTGTCTCTCTCGCTCTCTCTCTCTCTGCCTCTCTCAATATCTGCCTCTCTGTCTCTCTGCCTCTCTCTGTCTCTCTCTCTCTGTCTCTCTCTCTCTGTCTCCCTCAGTGTCTGTCTCTGCCACTCTCTCTCTTCCTCTCTCCTGTCTCTCTCTCTGTCTCTCTCTCTCTGCCTCACTCTGTCTCTCTGTCTCTCTCTCTCTTCTCATCTCTGTCTCCTCTCTCTCTTCTTTCTGCCTCTCTCTGTCTCTCTCACTCTCGCTCTCTCTCTCTCGATCTCTCCCTCTCTGTCTTTCTTTGTCTCTGTCTGTCTCTCTATCTCTGTCTGTCACTCCCTCTCTGTCCCTCTCTCTCTCTCCCTCCCTGTCTCTCTCTCTCGCTCTCTGTCTCTCCCTCTCTGTCTTTCTCTTTCTCTCTTTCTCTCACTCTGTCTCTCTCTCTCTCTCTCTGTCTCTCTCACTATCTG